>VWZF01005184.1:202724-238205 GCA_013396755.1 Sclerurus mexicanus
CCCAAACCCTTCTGCTCCCACATCCAAACCCTTCTGGCTCCCACACCCCAACCCTTCTGGCACCCAAACCCTTCTGCTCCCACATCCACACCCCTTCTGGCACCCAAACCCTTCTGGCTCCCACATCCACACCCCTTCTGGCTCCCACACCCCACACCCTTCTGCTCCCACACCCCAAACCCTTCTGGCTCCCACATCCACACCCCTTCTGGCTCCCACACCCCAAACCCTTCTGGCACCCAAACCCTTCTGCTCCCACATCCAAACCCTTCTGCTCCCACACCCAAACCCTACCTGGCTCCAGCATCCACAGTGATTTCCACACCACAGCCCCAGCAGAGATGGTTCTCAGCACCGGAGGCTTTGCTTAGCCCCGGCCCCACAAGGCCAGGCAAGACTGACATCGAACTAGAAAGATAAAAGTATGGCCTGGGTTCTTGGGCAAAGAATGTTTGTTCTTTTAAAACGGCAACCAACATCACAATGGATAAAACAAAGCACGTCAGCACTTTCACTTAGGAACTGTGCCTGTGCAACTGTACCTGTTGGCCGGTGAGCCTTGACTGACCCTCATCATCACCAGGCAGAACTGGTTAGGTTTAGGTTCTTAATTTTAGTGTGGGATCAACCCAGGTCACGTTGCATTGTATTTTTTTCTTACACTGTTTCCTTAATATTTTAAATAATTTAAAATCCTAGTCTAAGTATGAATTCACTTATAAGTATGACCCAGAAAGTACAACATGTTTAAGTCTATCAGAAAACCAAGCTGAGCATGTGAAGCAATAGTTCTTCAAATAACAACATTTGTTGCATGTATCTCACAAACCCACCTACGTGACTGTCCTTCCTGGCAGGCAGCACCAACACTTCTGGCACGTGACAGTGATTCCTCTGATATTCAGGCTGTGCCATAAGTGTCTGGAAGCTGCAGCTAGAATAAGAAATGCTCTCAGTTCTCTGGCTGTATTACAAAGCACACAGCCCAAATGCTCTGTCCAGTGTCTCTGGCCCAGGTCAGTGCTCTTCTGCTCTGAGCTGCACCAAAGGCAAGGGTTCAGGAAGGCAAAGTTACCCAACAGAAAGGACAAGGACCAAAGGAGGCTCCTTGTTCTCTCCCTGGCACTTGTGGGTCACAGCCACCAAGCACTGCAGTTCAGGCCTGGACTTGACCTATTTACTTGTGGCCCAGGGGCAGTCTTTAAGCTTTCACAGCTGCTGCTGAACATTAGATGTCCCACACAATACCTGACCTGGAAGCTTATACTGGTTAAAGATTTACCTAATGCTATTTACACAAAAAACTTATGTTTCAGACACGAACCCAGAAACATAACTTGAAGGGCTTACGCCTCATGTAACTCTATATTCCATGCTTTAAAATAGATCATTCCCCCAAAATACCTCTTCGAGGGTTTCATCTCCTCATGACTCCTATAAAACCTTCTGAAACCTGTGGCAGACAAGTCCCTGCCTCTTGCTGTGTGCTATTCACAAGCCTTCAGATTTCCCTCAAGCAGACAGTGCTCTGTGAAGGCAAGTAGAAGATTCATGTTAAATCCTACATTTTTATGGATGTTTAAAGACAGCGTTAAGCAAATCAGTTTAATCCCACTCCTATGTGTTTTCTGCACCCCGTGTAAAATCAGCTCAAGGTAACTGAAGTGCAGCCAAGAAACAAGTGCTGAGGAGCACATGAGTGCAATCTGTTTGGACGCCAAGTAAGGAAACAAGAACTTTACAAGGCTGACCGGTTTCTGAAACATTCTGTGGACTCTCATGTTATTCAAAGGAAGCAAAGCCAGCTCCTTTTAAAATTTCAATTTGCTGGGGTAGTGTGAACCTTTACAAAACCATCCAGAAGGAGCAGCAGCACCTGCAAGGTTTGCTTAGGCTTGTATCAAGCAGCAAATTATGCTCAAAGAAAGCAATAAATTATCCCAATTCATAGCTCCTGTCCTCAGCTCCTGTATATTAATTAGCTTCAGCACCCTGTGAAACAAAACCTATGACCTCAGGAGAAGACTTTGATAAACAGGACTCCTCCATTTGAGAGAAGTGAATACAACCCAGTCAAGCTCTTTAACACAAAGCCTGTGCAAGTGGTATTTATGTGGTTTGCATTTATCTGTTAGGCAAGTAAGGGGGCATGCTAGATAGCTTTCCACACGCTTTTGTAAGATGGGAAATTTCTCATAGTAAGGAGCAGTATTTGTCATGATATTAATACCAAAACCATCAGTAACAGTTTAAGTATCTTTTTTAATTTTCTTACAACCACTTAAAACTGTCATATAACACAAACTTTTGTACACTATTTACAGACAAAACAAGCAAAATATCCATCCAAAATATTTTTTAAAAAAATCCTCTGATTAAATTGTTACACCTGCTCAAACAATGGTGGGACTTAATAGGCATATTTTTCTTGTGCATGTTTCTCTTCCATGTAGTACTTCAGTCTCACTGCATATATATATATATTTTTAAAGTTAAAGAAAGATAAAACAACAAGCAGAAGGGACACAACACAATATGCATTTAAATCTTTGTTTAAGAACAAGCAGCTAATTAAAAAAGGCAAAATACAGGAAAAGTGCATCAGTTCCAATGAGTTAGTATAAGAAAGAGGCCCACAGGTGGGGAGCTGGTACCCTTTAGGGTAGAGTCTCCTAGAAGACCTCTGATTGTCTATAAAGATTATTTAAAATTTATTTTAAACAGAAACAATTAAAAAAAAAAGAAATTACAAAGGAGAGGAGAAACATGACACCTCCAAATTTGTTTTTTCTTTGCCATGAGGTTTCTTGGAAACTGGTGCTCAACGACGTTCAGAGTTGGGAATTGCTCTGTGCCCAGAGCTCCCTCCCGAGCCGTGCCTCGGTCAGGTCTGTTCCTCTTGGACTGTGCAAGGCCACAGGGCTCCCACAGACACCGTGTTTGTGCTCAGCCACCCACACCTACTGGATTTTGTCAGTGCGAGACCTGCTCGCTTCCACGGCTTAAAGCTGAGCCAAACACTGCTGCCTTTGCACCCAACAGAGGAACTCTGTCCTCTTATCAGAAGTCCATTTACATGCCTGGGGCATTTGAGAACAACAGATGCCACAGTGAGGAGGTTAGAAATGACCCTGGAGACAGTGTCATTAACCTTAACTCATTTTTGTTGTGTTTCATACCAATTGTTATCATTTATTTCTTCAGAACAACAGAAGAGGTTTGCTGTCTCTGGTGTTCCCAAGTCCCATTCTGATCTCTCACCCAAAGGGCTGCCTTTAAAAAAAGGCTATGTGTGTGTTTGGGGAAGGGTGGCAGCACTCTGAAAGGAGGGTTCAGCACACAGTCCCTTTGAAGTGGAGCCTTCATCCTACACCTGAAGTCTCCTGACCGAGCCTATGTCTTTGTGCTTAGTTATTTTTAGGTAATTTGAGCTCACAGTAGGCAGTAACCAGCCTGCCACTATGTGACAGGACTGGTTAAAGAGTAGCTTTGTACAGGATCATCATATTTTTGGCTTTCTGGTAAGGCTACTTCATCTAGTAACAACAGATTTGGTCCAAAGGTATCCAGTCTCCAAATCGAGCTTGATAGTTTTGAAGCCTATTCCATTACATTCAAAAATCTCACAAGCCACTTGGCTCTTTGCTAACTATGTACCGAGTCTTTGTACTTTATACAGAAGAATGGAGTGCTCAGTCCAATCAACTGTAAATATATTTACAATTCTGTGGACCTAGCAGCTAAATACTCCTTCCCTCCTTTAAAGCATCACTGGAATAAAGAATAAACGCTAGCAAATCCTAAAACAACAACAAAATACTGCTAAAAGTTGTGACAGAGAAAGTAATCTTAAAAACCACTTCCGAACTCTGTAGGTACTGTTTCCATTAATCTCAGGAGAGACTGTAAGCACTCCTGGAGTACTATACAACACAGAAATTAACCTGCCCTTTATTTCATTCCTCAAAGAGGAACTTTCAGAAATGTTTAGAGTTAGGAAAAAAAAAAGTAGTCTTCATTCACCCAAATCAGTGCTGTACCTCTCCTCTTCTGGAAGGACTGCTTTCAGTTTAGGATGGACTGCAAGCTGCTCGTGCTTTGGGGGATAATCCTACCACGTTAACCTTCCATGACATTTTTGGAGGTCGAGTACTTCTCTATTACAGAATCCTTGTGTTGGTGCAGAAAGCACCCTACAGTAACCCAACAAAATCTGCCTAACCAGGCTAAGCTTAGCACGGTACCAGTGTCACCACCAGGTTTCTAAAGCTGTGGCGTGCAAACCCAAGACCGCACAATGCATGTGAAAATATGACAAGCAAGAATACAAACCCTCAGCGGGTCAAGCCAAGAGTAAACTCCATTTACCAGCCACATAAACAGTACACGAGGCCCAGTGGGGAGTTCATGTTCTCGTACTGAAGACATTTGCAAGACACCACTTGCCTTCCTCCTGGGCTCCAGCTGTGTCGTATTCATTGTATGGTGATTGATGCGGCTGATGATGGCACAAATTCCCGAAAGCTAAATTACCGCAATGCCAGCAATTCCTGCTGGTGGAACACTGCTAGCACCCAAAGCCAAGAGTCAGCCACCAGCTAAGCAAATCCAGTTTTGAAGAAAGAGTGAGTGAAGCAGCGCGTGAGCTGATTTCAAGTCATGTTGGAATAAGCTGAAAAAATAAGTGCAGTTGTGTCATCTGCCGCGCATAGAGGAAGAGGAACTTGAAACAGAGTCAAGTAGAAACACCATCCATCAAGATAAAGCCCCAATTATCCCTTTTAAATCCAGCAATAAAACAGAGTGCATTTTTTTTTCCCAGGAAACAGAGTGTACAGTACCCGTGTGCAGCATAAAAACATTTCACAAATAATGAAAACATCCCTTTTGAAAATCTCAACAAAAATAGATCCCATTGGGACCAGACTGTCAGTGCCTCCCAAAACAAGGCAGAAAAATCCAGCCTATAAAACATGCCAAAGGTGACCAGTAAGTATCTCACTAACATCTGAAACTGCCGACTGCTTTATTTACCGAGGAAAAGAAGTATGACATTTGTATTTAAGACCCTAGGCACCACGTTAACAGGTCCACTAAATTACACTTTCAGCTCTGTTCTCTCCTGACAACTACTTAAAAAGATATCTATCTGTCCACAGGGAAAGGTGGAAGCTCTTGGCTATGCAGGAGGCATCAGGGCTGTGGAAATCATATTGCACTGATCCAAAAGCATCATCTTCCAGCCCAGAAGTTCTCTGCTGGTCAAATTTCTCAAGACAAGATGCTGACAGCAAAGCAGCAGTGTTTCTTTTAAAATTTTTTCAGGTCTAATGGCTTATCACTGAGCTTGTCCTAAGGGAATGGAGTACAGGCAGATGATCTAAGCACAATATAAAGAGCCAAAACATCCATTTATTGGCCACATATCTGGTGTGAGGAGGAAGAAGGGATGCTTTGATTTCAATTTAATTATGTTTTCAGACTCTGCTTACAACATGGGAGAAAAATTGTCCGAGCTACACACAGCCCTCCCTCCTTCCCTCAGGAATATTCAGCTAATGAACAGTCTGTCTGACATTTACGTTTTGATTCTGGAATAGAAAAAAAAAAAATCAGATTTTAACACTTCTGGAAATAGTTCTGCCTCGACTAGGCAGTTACTCTAAGGGGCAAAAGCAATAAACCCCAATTACTCAGCTCTGCTTAGTCCAAAGTTCTCCCTGGAGGTAGCTCCCTCCTCCACACCGATGTGGCAGGTACAGACAGGGGCTCTCAGCTTACAGACACCTCCTTCCCAAATCCTACAGCTCGCGGCATCAAACAGTGGATTTCACTGGGCCCAAGGCCTGCCTGAATCCCTCCACCTGACCAGAGCGACTCCTGTTCTTCAGAAGCCACAACTCCTCAGGGAGCACCTTCCTAACTCCATCACCTCCGTGTGCCAGGGGCTTCCCGCAAAGGTGGATTTGAACAGCAGATAAAGGACCAGGGCTGCACACACCCAGCTCCTGCCTGTGCTCCTCCAAAAGCTCTGAAGGCAGAGTGAATGAATGCAAGCCACGTGAAACTCAACGCTGAGATCTTGAGCCTGATGCAAGTTTCCCCACACCTTTAATGGAAAGTATTGTAAGCCCTGTTAAAGTGTAAAGCACAGGTCTACAGCAAGTGGCTGACTGGGTTTTATTACCCTGGAAAATTAAAATCAGCAGTTCATCCTACTGCGAGTCCACTGATGAAACTAAGATGTCCCTCTGGTCCTTTTCCTTTTTTCTAATAAAAGCAGACAAATCCCTTTCCAACCCACCAAGTCGGATCCTGAGCATCCGTAGATAGTTAAAAATACAAAGTCAAGCTCACAGGAGTTTCCAGTATGCAAACACTGGCAGAGCTTTGTTGCAGTCCTCTACTGATTGCAGTTTCCTTAGTGTATTCTCTAAAAAGATGTTCAGGTAGCAAAGCAAAAGTCTGCTGACAGGCTCCATGTACATGGCCCAATTGTTTGCTAGAAGGAAATAACCTCACACAATTAAAAAAATAGAAAATAATGTGACAACCAAAATACAGAAAATGCAGAGGCACTTTCTCTTTCCTTCCTTATTTCCTACAGCCTGTCTGTAAGAGAAGTGCAAAATAATTATGTTTTCTGACATCTGAAGGAAAAAAGGAAACATCCAGGTTACACCTACACAGGTTTCACTAAAGCTTTGGAACAGAAGCTCTGTATGCTGACATTGGTTTGGCCTCTGGACATGCCCACATTAACGAGACTGCTGTGCAGCTACAGACGATTTGTCCAGAAAGAGCAGTTCCCTCCCTTTTTCGTTCATCACTTCTACTGTTCAGGCTACAGAGGTAGTAAAAACAAAACCAAAACCCAACAACAATGAAACAACAAAAAAACCTGAAATAAACAAAACAACTTCAAAAGGAACCACACTCTTGCTATACTGTACATTCAGAACCCTGTGGCCACATTGTTGTCCTAACAATGAACAAATTCAGTAAAAAACTCAACATTAACACACGAATGTGCAAAGAGCACATTCCAAAGTCAGTGCTGTGGTAAAGCAAGTGTTCGTCCACAGGGAGGGGAGGGGATGCTGTGAAACATCAGGGACGGAGAAAGGTTATTTCTGGCAGCCTACATGCTAACGTAAACAAGATCTGTTTCTCCTTTAAAGTTCCGTGCCAACAGAACTATTGAAATGTCATTTCCCACGAGAGGGACTTTTCTGTAATCATTAAAAAATACATTAGAAAAAGGGAACCATAGAGCAAGAGACTATTGTGTTCCCGAGCTGGCAGCTGGTAGAGTAGCCCCTGTGTTTGCATTGGCATTTTGCTCCCGATGTTGTCTTCCTTTTGTCAAAACGGAAAAATTGAGGCTGACACACACTTGCAGGTCACCAGGGCCTCAGTTTGACTTCATTTGGCTTCACTTGCTAGAGAGGAAGGAGCATGTTTTCGTAGTTGTGCTTCAAAGGTCCACTTCAACTTGGCCGCTCCTCAGTTAGCAAACTGCTGGTAGAAGGCGAGTTTGACCCTCTCAATGTGATGGCAGAGTTTAATAGCTGGTCCAAGCTTCAAGTCCATACACTCCTGAACAGTGGGCAGGGTCAGCAGCAGCAGTGCCTGGCCATCGATTTCCTGTCAGGAAACAAAATTCCATAGTGACTCTGTATTTTTATTCTCCCTGCTCCTTCAGCTTTGACTTGCTCTGATTTCAGATTCATGGCTGTTTGTGAATTAGGTGTTTCTTTCATGTTACTCCAGGCAGCTTAAAAATTTCTTTCTCGCAACAAATTAACTCCTTTCTTAAAATGTCAGCTCAAATACATGGGCTGAGGGACAGACTCTCATGAGATGCTATTGCAAAAAAAAAATCAACCTAGCAAAAGAAATCAAGGAAATTTCATGGAGAAAGTCATTTTACCAAGCAACTGCATCTTTCTAGAGAAACAAAGTCAAGTACATCCACCACGACAAACCATACCCATCATCAGTTCCAGTACTACAGTTTTGATAGGCAATGCTTTTTATGGCAAGTCTTAATGAAGATGCAAGCAAAACGTTAACCTGACTCTGGTTTGCACTTCAGTTGTCATACTAACACAAAAACATTCACTCCTGCAGCTGTTCAACACTGTGATACCTGCAGTTAGTCTGTACCACAGAAAATATTTATCATATGGAAAAGTCAACACAAGTGGCAAAACTTTATCTCCTAGAAAACAGGCTCCTGCCTTCATAGTGCTTGCTTGTAGGCATTCTTTTATATTTTTGGGATTCTGATGCTCCACAGACCAAAATGCCCTCCACTGAGTGCTGAGAAACCTGAAACATTCTGGTCATTCCCTTAACTCTCCTCTCCCAAACTGATGTTGGTTGCACAAGTGTGTGTTTCCTCAGAACCTTGCTGAAAAATTTCAATTAGCTTCTTTTTGTGATTCCTTAGAGGATAAGAACCAAAGTGACAGACTGAAAGACAGGGAAAGATACCTGATCAAGGAAAATTCTTGCCAGTGGAGCACAGTCGGTGGATTTGAGGAATCGTACCACATCAGCCACGCTCCATTCCAGAGGGTTACTGTCCAGCTGCAGCTTTTCAGCAACTTCCATCTTTATGTCCTAGATGAGCCACCCAGCACAAGAAGAATTCCCCAAATATTATTACAGATGCAGTGGACCAATGCTCCCATCTACACCCCCACACTCAAACATTCAGCTGCCAACCAGAGTTCCAGTGAGAGCTCAGACTGCAGAGGTTTTGTGGCCAGAGACGTGCAGAAGAGCCTCGTGCTGAGGGGGGAGGCTCCACCAGTGTTAGAGACACGCGGCAGGGATCTGAACCCAGGCTTTGGTGCTCTGGGTGCACCAAGAGCAGTGCTAACAGCTGGGAAATGGGAAAGCTCACCATTCTGCCTACAGCTTTCTGCTTAGTCTTTATTACAGTCCTGTCCTGTAATAAAATCATGATTTTTAATTACTTGTAGTTTCACAATGCCCTTTATGGGGTAACAGAGTATTCTATGAGAACACACATACAATGGTTAATACTCCCAAGGTATTTGTGCTTACCCAGCACTGAGCAAGCTGGAACACAAATCCACATTCCCAGTTACCTTTGGCGAAGGAGGTTTATTTTCATCATCAGAAAAGGAAAAGGTCCTGAGCTTCCTCTTCCGCTTGTCTCGGTCCTGAGCCAGGGAATGAGACAGTTCACTCTGTGTAGGAGATGATGACAGGGATTTCTTCTCTGATACCTCGGATTCTTCAAGCAATTCATCTTGGTGCTCTGAGGTACTGTCCTCAGTCAGAGATTCTTCATCCACCTCATCCTGGTCATCCTCCTCTTCCGCCCCACTGCCCTGAAGAGTCAGGAAAAGAGGAAAAAAAGGCAATGAAATGAAAAACAATGGGAAGTTTAGGACAAAAGCTGCAATTGCCACCCACTGTGAGCTGTAACCTGAAGTTACAAGGAACTGACTGTTGTTTCAAGTGAAGCTGGTCAAAGATCACAGCCCGTGGCCATTAATGTTGTTGGCAGCGTCATACCTGGGGAGATCCAGCTGGAGTGTTATCCACGGACGCGGAGGAACGTTTTTTCTTATGAACGAAAAAATGTTTTCGCCTCTTCCGTCTTTTATTTGGCTTCTTCATGGCTACTTCCAGGTTACTGTGGCCACCCGGGGGCCTACCTATCCGCTTGTTTTTCCGCTTCCCATAATAGTGTGCTACCAGGACAGAAGAAAGGAGCACCGTGTTGAAATGCACCTTCAATGTCACTAGTTATGCTTGTCCATCACCAGGACTGGGAAAATCACAGAAGGACATTTCCCAAAAGGAAACCCCAATCCGCAAAACTCCAAAATCTGTATGTCTATACTTTCCTCTTCAACTTGGTTTAGGGAACAAGAGTTACTCATCAATTGTGTTTGCCCTGTAAAGATTTACTTCCTCCTTCTCTGAAAAGCCCCAAATGATTCGATTTTATACAGAAATCATCAGTCACAGATCTGTTCCAATTTAATTGCACTTTTTATAATGTTTTGTGGTTTTTAAATATGGCCTCAATGCACTGTTCTCCCAGTGAGAAAAGTCAGTTTACAAAACCCCTAAAAACTAAGAAAATAGCTTGAAGGTGTTTCATTTTGTTGCACAACAAATTGGTAAAAGCAATTACAATGCCACTTACATTACAATATCAGAGTCAGTTCTTGTCCCAAAAGTTGCCTTAAGAAGTTAAAGCTTTAAGCACACAAGGAAAGTTAAGCCACGGTTCTACCACTTAATTTAGAATCAATATTTTTCTTCCCTACACACTGGCACATGGGTATTCTGTAGGCTTGTGCATGTAGAGCTTGAGCTGTTCCTTCTGTAAACAAAGAGTTTTGGATTCCTTCTGGAGCCAAAGCCCAAAGAAACTACAGTGTAACCCCCCAAGCTCCACCTCGTTAGGAGATCAGCAAACTACTCACTGTATTTAGTCTTTGTCAGGACTGAGCAGTTCTCTGAACACTTATCCAGCACCATCTGAGGGCCAAAGAGGTTTGGACAACACTCCAGCTTGATGCACGTTTTCCTGCAGAAATCTGCCACGCGGTCTGCCGTCCGCACCACTTCCACAGTCGCACGGTAGCTCTTGCCTTTGTACCTAGCAGGGAAAACATGCTCACAGCTCAGGACTCTTCTGCTTACCAGCACAAAAGTACTTCACTGAGAGGGGTACAAGAATATTGCTTTGAGATCAAACAGAGAAAATCTGAGCAATGATGAACTTCATGGACTGCCACGTCCAGGAAACAGGTACTTCTGTCTCTTATGGATCCCCAAATAAAAAAAGAGTCATCGCCAGGGATGGCTGCAAAACTGAACACAGCAACACTGCCCTGTCTGTAAAATACCACCTGAGAGGGCTGTCCCAGAGTTCAGGTGTTTTGCTTTCTTTGCTCACACACGGTTTGTTCTTTCCTTGCTCCTTACAGGACTGCAGAAGTGCCCAAGGTGACATGGACTGGTCCCTCAAACCAAGGCTGAGAGCACCCACTGAGCTAACAAAGGCAACAGCAGACCTCGGTAAGCCTTCTATGCACATTCCATGGCAAACAAATGTTTAACTGCCACCTTTCCAAGCAACTTTCATCTAACTGGAGAACAGTTTGCCAGGACACTCACTTGCCACGACTTGACATATTGCTCCTGTTTCATATAAACTAAGAAAAGACTTCTTTTTGCTCACCAGCCTTGCCATTACCCTGACAGAGCCACACTGTGCAGTATCTGTCAGAGCTGTTCATCGTTTCAGCTTTGTTCTCCCAGCACAACTACAGGCACATGCTGATATCTAACAGGGGTGTTTCAGGCCTCCAAGGATCTCACTAATGCCTTGAAAAAAAGAGCTGTATCATCATAGTCCAGGTATCCCTGGTGTCATTACTATGACAAAAGAAAGCACACAGCATCTTTGATGAAACTAAACAAATACTTTTCTCTTTATTCTTCAGCCACATCTTTTATTTACGCTAATCTTCCATATCAACTTCCTATTGCCCAAATCAAGAGCAATCCTTCCATGCATGGAAAGGTGTCTTTTTATACGTGAAACTGATCCAACAAAAGAATTACTGACATGTTCAAAATTATGTAGGAAAGTGTGCTATGGCACATTGGGAAAATCTAATCTCTGGTATGCAAACACAGTGACCTAATTACAAAACCATCCCTAGACTACAAAGGAGTATCTGCACTTACCAAATATATGCAAATATGCTCACTGCTTTTTTCCTAGCCACAAAATAATCTTGCAAAGAAGCTCCAACCCAAAAGTCTCAGCAAGAAAACTAGGGAGTTCTTTAGGCTAGACTGCTGCAGAAAAACTTCCATGGCAGGCCATTTCAAAGCACTGTTGTCACCTAATTTCTGAAGAATCTTCTTCCACTGAGAAATCTGGGTGGAAATGCCCTGGGAGCCTGACAAGCCTCCAAAGCAGTATGTGCTTCTGCTTTAAAACACTGACATGTGAATTAAATGATCTTAAACCTCACCTGCAGGTCTGTCAGTACATATACAATGTTGTACCAGGACCACACTAGTCTCACTTGACCACTGGCTGCTTGCAGGCCAGTAAGCAGAGTATGCCTGGTATATTATGGAGTTTTAAAATTAGATGTACTTCACCAAGCAATTTATAAAGAATTCAACACTTAATGGCTGTTGGCATCTTGACATGCTCTAATCAATTTTTCGTTCTCTGAAATGTAAGAAGCTAAAGCACAGAGTGCAGAGAATTGCTACTGGGCTCATCTAAATGGGGAAGAGGACAGGACTTTACTTGGCTTTCAGGGTCTCTCCATGTCCATGCCATGCAGCCTCCTCGTCCAGCTGCAGCTCCCGCAGGACACGGCTGGGCTTGTAGGCGGCATTGATCAGCAAAGTGAGAACCTGCAGCGAGAGGGAAGAGCAGAGAATACCTGTAAGTTATTTGTACAATTAATCTGTTTTAAAGTGCCAGGGTAGAATAGGAAATTACTCCTATTCATCCAAATTATCTAGCATCAAAGCACTCATTCACAGCAGCATTACAGACGCCTCCTGCCCCTGCCAAAACGAACCCCGAGAGCAGCCGCCGCTTTGGGCCTTGCCAACCTGCACAATTCATCTGCAGAGTCACGGGTGTATCTGGCAATTTCCAAGTCGTTGCCCTTGAATTACACAGCACTGAATTAACGCCTGGGGCTGAATACTACAAAACTTCCATAACCTTGGCTAAATCGAAGTGATTATCTTGGAGATTGTATGGCATGTGAAGATGTGCCAAAAAATGCTGCAGGATTTTGCTGCCTGCCAACCCACTACTTACAACAAAATCACACTGCAGAATCTTGAGCTCTCATCTGCTTTGCTTTCATGAACTGTCGTAAGGTCTGAACTATAATAAAATGATAATTTTTCTGGTAATGTAAAGCAACCCGAAGTTGTGAATAACCCGAGGTTAGTAGAGTATAGTACAAAATGTGCATTCAAATTGTATTTCTTATGTTCAGTATGTGCTTACTCTAAATTATTCCAAACCTGGGTGCATCAGAACCTTGACATTAGAAACTTGCAGCTTCTAATTGGTTCCTACTAATGCATCAGGCCAGAAATGAAAGAAAACCATGAGCCATAATGCTAGTGCCAAAGTCCCTCTCGGATTCAGGCAGCGAGCAGGACTCAGGATGAAACGAATACTGCCGGACCTCTCAGCAGCACTCAGCTCCTCCACGCCAGCAGGACTGGCGCACACTTGCTGCTTTCAGGCCATGAAGCAAATGAAAACCTTCAAGGTTACACGAAGCTGCCACAGAATTTCACACTTGTTCTTTTGCAGTTCTTACATCGGAGTGCTGAAAATTGCAGAAAGGACTTTTCTGCACGCAAAAATGGACTTTTCTCAATAATCAACTTGACTTCTGACAATCAGACTCTTGCTTTACACCACATCTGCCAGAAACTCTTTCTTAAGGTCTCTTGCTTAGTAGGGAAGATAAAAATTCCAAAGATGTAGAGCCAGTTCCTACATTTAAAGTGATCATTTCATGAGAGGTCAAGCTGCACAATATAGTCATGTCTTAGGAAATTTCCAACCTCTCAGGTCGGATAATAGTGACCTCTTTGGAGAATTCAGAAAAGTAATTATTGTACTAAAGTATCTGTAAATTTGCTGTGAAACACCTTCTGGAGAAGAGGCTCTTTGGCATTAAAGAAAGCTTCTTCCTCCCTCCATTACATTAAAAAGAAAAACTGCATTTTCACCTGATCTTTGTGAATTGTACCCAACATGCAAAACTCAGAGAATTCTTTTAATTTTCCAGTTACTCAAAATAGTTTGCCATTTCTACTGGGAAAACCTGTATTTCCTCTGTTTCAACATCAACAGTGCAAACTGTAAAGGAATTTTGGGAGTATCTCCAGCTAAAGTCTGTTAATTAAATTTTGAAGCATTTATTACAGCTATAAAAAGATACTAACTCCTTTGATTGTGGTAATTACAGGTTACACTGTTTTATCCCAAAGTAAAATTTAGCAGTAGAAGGCTGACTGTAACTCAGATACACGAGAGGCTTTTACTCTTTCCAGCCGTTCATAAAACCGTTCATGATTTATATTTTACTACATGCAAAAAGACCCTCTTTAATCAATTGATGCTGATAATGAGTAATTACCCATCTGTAATTCGAGACACTGTAGTGTTTATGACCCTCTGTACAAGCACCTCACCTCTTTCAGCACCAGAACACAGTTGCCAGGTCCCACGGACTGCGGGAGCTCTGCAATCCTGCCCTTGTTCAGGTAAGGCCCCGAGAAGCAGCGGTGGTTGAAGTAGATCTTTGGGCAGCAGTACTTGCCATTAATCACCACTGAGAAAGGAGAAAGCAAAGGTTTAAATCACACCCTACAGCCACCCCAGGAAAGAATGCTGCACCATGGAATAGTTTGCTGGGAAAAAGGAAGGGGGAAAGTCTTGAATGACAGGAATTTGGGGTGGTTTCTGTGTCACGTTCGCAATGACAGCGCGAGTTATTCCGTGTTGCCGAAGTATTTCTCATACTTCACACTCGTGCTTGCAAATTGTCAGACTGTAGTAAATAAAGATGGTCATCCATCAGGGAAGAAACATTCCCTCCTGGCTAGTCTGATCCTTCATGGTGTTACAGCAGGGAGAACGGGAAAGACAAAGACAATCCCAATTTCTTGGTAACAGAAGCAGTTCCTACACAGCAACTACAGATATATTTTACAGTCAAGCAATTATCTCTCCCCCAAAACTTCTGTCACCAGAGAAGTTGGCAAATTTATTCTCCACTGTTTATCCTAAGCTGCAGTATCACATTGCTTTGCATTTTCAGACTCTTTTCCCTCAATCAGCAAACAAAAGATGCAGCACCTGATGAAGGGACCTTTGATGAAGTGACATTAAGCTTTCTAAACCTATTAAATGGTTCAGTGTTTCTTAAAATTAAAGTGTAATATGTATTGCAGTACAGTTATGTATAAAAACAATATTGTTTTACCTAGTGGTGGTGCGGTTTTTCTTGATTGATCAACACTATCACTTAAAGATCTTAAGTTCAGTAGTTGAAAACTGGCAGATAAATAAGTCAAATTTACATTATGACTCTATTAAAAGCCAATTAAAATGCTAAACAAGCACACATCATTTCTATCGCGCTTGCTTTTGGTGAAGCTTCAGATGTGCACTTCACTGTACAGAAAAGAGCAGAGGAGGCACTTTGGTGCCAAATGGATGGCTCTGTGTGACTGTTTCACCAGCAGATGTACTTATTCATCACAGTCGCTCCTGCAACAGTTTAGAAAATTATCCAATTTCACCATCTGGCACACAAAGCAGTTTACTGTTTGAATTGCTTTTGTTTGTCGTGATGATGAAGTTAACATAAAAAACAGACAGACCTGCTTCCCAAAGCTCAAATCTAACAGCTCAAGAGCACAGACGCAGCGTGTCTGTTTCTCCCAGCATTATTAAACATAACGGGTGACAATCAAGAGTCACCTGCACGGGTCACAGCACACACTGAGCTCCACGGATCCTCTGCTGGGGGTCAATGTTGTGCTGTGAAAATCTCATTTCCAGGTTTAATGCACAAATGAATTGCAGGACATGAGGAATTACATGTTTTTGTTTGTTTCATTCTTTTTTGAAGTTCAACAAATCAGCAAGGGGTGAAACTCTTCAATGTCTTTTCCTCCTCTTCCCTCTCCTAACAGTGCTGAGCAGGTGAATTGTTAGAGGACTTTGCCTTTGTTAGCCCGATCTCCGGTCAATACCTGACTCAGAAGAGTTCAGTTCCTGGTTCTTTAGCCCATGGTGAACTGTCCTTGAAGACAAAATTCTGAAAGGAAAAGAAGTAGTTTGGGAAAAGGGACAGATGGTGAAGACAGTCGCCACTCAGTTACTAAAACACCATTACATTTTTTTGCCCAGCTCCAGCCTTATTAATCTGCTTCTTATACCTCCGCTGTCTCACAGTAATAACAGGCAAAAATTACCAAATTCAGTTTGGGAAGGCCTCCTGAACCGCTCCATCCAGCAGCAATCCCTCCTTGCTTGGAGTCTCTGGACTACCACGGTCCAACCAGCACCCCAAGCCACCCACAGGAGCTGACGTTTCCTGCCTCCTTTTAACCTCACCTTTCATGGCACAAGGCAGTGTGGCCTTACCTTATGCATTTTGGGAGAGTTGGTTTAAAAACCAAAATACAACCAAAGTGACTCAAGCGCTCTGCTAAGGATGCCAATTACAAAACATGCAAGAACGGTTTTCTCGGTATTTTAGGAGCAATGAAAACACTGGCAGGACTAGTGACAGCTCTGGTGTTTGGAAAGCTGTGGCAGTCAATAAAGCCAGTTGTGAGGCATCCACAGAGCATTTCTGAGCAGGCTCACAGGAACAAATTTCATATGCATGACACAGAGTTTATAGGTGAACTGCAGATATTAGCACAACTCTTATTTTTGGCTTGCCTGGGCCAAATTTAATCTGGGAAGGAGCAATTAGAAGTTCATCTGCTAAACGACAGCACTCACACTAAAGTGAATTTTTCTGATCAGCTGTCCAAAATCAGTTACATTTTAAGGCAGACATATTTTTAAAGCACGTTTATGTTACAGAAACTGTATTATTTCAGAGAGGAATACAATCCAAAAGCAAATACAGCAGTTTTTCCTACTACTCACCATTTAAAAAAGGCTCAAGAACAAATTTATAAACCGAGTCTAAAGATCAGAGCAGTTTTTCTTAAATGCACAAAACAATCTTCTAAAAATGAAAGACCAACAACTTCAAACCCAGAACCTCAATGGCTTCACCTATTCAATAATTCAGCTCAGTTGCAATAGCATTGTTAAAAAACAAATTCCAAGCTTTCCATCTCCTCCTGCTGTAATGCAAGTCTTTTTGAACATCAACAGAAACTACCGGCATTAACACAAATGGATTGCAGAATTTTTCAACCCTCAGTAGAGCACTTTTGTAAAGCTAAATCTTCCCTAACACAGCATGATTTTCCAGTTAGAAAAAGAGAAAAAAAAACCCAAGCCAAACACCAACAAAAAATAAAAGCAAAAAACCTGTTACTTACTGTTTTTCTGGTTGAACTACTGCAATTTTTTTCTGCTTGTTTACTGAAAGGGAGAAAAAACAAGCAGCAAAGGATGAGCAGCAAACAAAAACACCTAGTACAATTTGTATAGTAAACTGTTTTCTCCCAAGTTACGCACCAAAAAGAATCCACGTTCCAAGTCAATGCAGTGTCGGAATGTCCTGTGATCTGCACTAGAGGCACACTGGCCCAAGTAATTTGAAGTAACCCAAAAGGTTTACTTCAACTTTCACTAAAAATTCATTAAATCGGGCATGACATCCCCAGTCTCCCAGGAAATCTCACCTTTTGTGCATCTTTTCTTTGTACCAGAGCCACTGAACTACCTGTAATACCCACCAAAGAGGAATTACATGCTTTCCTTTTCAGCACCCAAAGGTCGGGTTCCTTGGCCTAACTCACCACTTTACTGGCACAGTAACTCCAGCACTGTGTAACTTCAGAATGGAACGAAATCAGCTGGTTAGAAACACTTACGACTCTAGCCAGCTGCTAGGGAGGAAAACACTTGCAACCAAGTTGGTCATTTGGGTGACTGGTCCACTTGCTAATTCTGGCTTTCACAATCAGGTAATAGTGTCAAACAAGGTAATGCAAGCCATGCCTCTTCACTATTCCAGGCTTTGTCCTGTCCCCAACAACCTTCTGGGTTTTTCTTTAAAGCATCTTTTCTCTAATTAGGATCCCCCACACTCCCTCCTGTTCATGGCAGTGCAGGCAGATTAGTTTCTCTTGCTTTGATTTGCAGTAAATGACAGCTCATTCCAACCTTAAAATTTTCTTATCTTACATAATGAACATTCAGGAAATTCTTCAGTTTCTCCAACTCCCTCTGAACTTTAATAAACAGAACTCACTATCCAATTCAGAGAAGACACTGTCTTACGCTACTCAGTTGTGTAATTAGAACAGGTAGGATTTACCTTTCAGCACATTGTCATTAAGGGATCTTTACCCTCTGGCCCACCTGGAAAGTCAGTCCCCTTTATTTAGACTCCAACGTGTACACACACTCCACACTTGTTTCTTACAGCATTCATGTTACTTGAACAAGTGCAAGTGTAAAATCAGTATCAGGGTCAGACACGCTTCAAGACCAGCTCAGACAGAAGCAAAATGCAGAGCAGGGAGGTCTGTATGTGTACACACATATATGATTTCTTTGTTATGACCAAGGGATTGTTCCCATGCTTGTAGAGCATGCAAGGGTCTCCAGCCAACACTGCTGTTCTGGAGGTGTTGTATGGCTTCCAAGTGTTCCAACAGCCAAGGGAACAGTTGTGCAAGGCACAGATTCTCTGTGCATGGTGAATATTTCCAAATTCAGTGAAGCCAGCAATAATTCTGCAGTAGATTTCAGCTCTGGAAGGTCTGACCATGTCTATCAACCCAGGTAAGCAGTGCCAAGAGAGCAGAGCTGATACCTATTGCTTTGCGAGGAGGCCTGAGCTGATATCCATTGGTCTCACACCAACCCACTGGAAATATATTCATTGATTCCACACTCACTATACAGTCAGGGACGGCCTTCTTGGAACCTGTTCAGTATAGAAAAAGAAAAATTGAAACAAGTCATAAAAAACCTAACTTGGTTAACACTCGCTATATGTTTCCCAATGAAGCTGCTTTTACTTACAGTGTACCTGGAACACAATATCAATTGTTTATTCATCCCCTTTCACTGACCAGGTTCTTTCCTGACCTCATTTACTTCCTCCTAAAGGCTGGACATGGGAATTTCCCTTCAGAGTTTAGGAGAGATGCACAGTGCATGCTGATGTACTTCCAATCAAGAAATGGGATTATAAAGGAGAACAGCTGACATAGATCTACTCTACCTTAATGGGGAACTTCTCAAAGTTTTCTTCCTAGGTCTGGTAAAGCTTGCTCAGAATGTGAGTCCCTGGTTTGTAGAACTGTTCCAAGGCCCTCGCTTTCTAGAAGACCCCAATCAGCACTTTGCACAGTGCACCAGCACTGACACTGCAATGCACAAATGCCACTTTTGGCTTAAATGAGCAGTGCCAGCCAAGGCAAACTGGAGACAGACAATGCAAGTGGGGTTTTGCTGTGTTTTCACTGGGGAAACTGTGACTTGCTGCCCATACTGAGCACACAGTGAGTTTGCTCCAGATCCTCCTCAGGTCTGATGATGATGGCAGTACAGAAGGACCAATGCAAGTGCTACTTTCTCCTCCCACATCAGGCTTACCCTCCAGCTGAAGCCAGAGGTAGGAATCTTTCACCTTGGTGACTGTAGCAATGCAAACTTCTTCAGGATCAACTGGGTTCACAGCCTCGAGTTTCATATTCTCTTTAAAGCCATGGTCAGAAGGTAACTAGGAGAAAGCCAGAATACTTCAGTAAGACACCAGCTGTGTGTGCATCCAGTATGCGATGTGACAGCCACGAACAGGGGCAACACAAAAACCTCAGTGCCGAGCAACACAGAAAGATACTCAGGCAGACAGACATTTCAGAAAATGAGCACATTGAATACAAGATAAATCACGAACTACAAAGAATTTAAGTTAAAAAAGGCTCTACAGATAGACATAAAAAAGAATATATTTGTCCTCAAAAAATAAGGATGCTGAGGCTCACTGGAAGGACTGAGTGTGCTCTCAGCAATCAGGAATTCTCTGCTGCTTGCTACCCGAGTGGTAAATCTGACAAATAGTCTGACCAGGTTCTCTATCCTATCATGTTAGCTTGGAAATCCACTTTATGTATGCAAATAACATTCCTGCCTCATCCAAATGAGTTCTGGCAGACAGCATAGGAAGCTTTCTTCTCATTTTAAATTTTTTTGATAAGTAGAATCTTACTTTATTCACCAGTTTAGTTCACATTTATAAAAAAATCCTAAAATGTAAGAATGGATATTTATCCAGCTCTGAAGTTCCTGAATTAAAGATAAGAAGTAACAGCCAGACAGAGGACTCTTCCTCCCAGAGCCACTCTGCAACATAATTACAGGATCAATACATTATGAATTCTGGAACTAGCCTACAGAAAGGTATAATAAATTCAATGACCTGTTCTAAGATGCCACAGCTTACCAGACAGAACAAGGGCAACAAGAATTCATAGCCAGCAACACCCTCTTCAAAAAATGGTAATTATTCATTTTAATTTCTCCCCTAAGCACTGCAATAGCACAACTATTGTAAATGGAACTGGAAGGCAGGTGTTGATAGAACCCTTCTCTGCTTGACAAGGTATTATGCTTTGGGAGATAGCAATACTGTCATTGAACCAACAAAAGCTCAAAACTTTCTGAGTCCTTCAGGCACTGATTAATGTAAAATGATTATTTGGTACTAATTTAAGATGACTTGGTATTGATTAATACAATGGAATTAATTTTTCAAGCTGAAAGGATGGAAGATTGAAAGACCACACTAAGTAAATGAAAATAAGGTCTATTAAAAGGCCCTGTTTCCACAATTACAGGAGTGCCAAGGATTGATGCTGTTCTGTGACTCTTTCATGGACTCTCACGCACCTCAATTTCACAGAACAAACATTTATTTTCAATCTGCTTTATCACAACTGAAACATTTGGTCCACTGCTTCCTTATCTAGTCAACTGGCATGCACCTTCTTCAGTTCACATACATTTATCTCTTCTGCCTCCAAGTTATCACAGGTAAGGTGTAAAGGCACTCAAATGTGTCCAGAGCAGGGCAACAAGCTGGTGAAAGGGCTGAAGGAATGTCCTGTGAGGAGCAGCTCAGGACTCTGGTTTTGTTCAATTTGAAGCAAAGGAGGCTGAGGGGTGACTTCATTGCTCCTGCAATTTCCAGAGGAGGAGAAGTGGAGAGGGAGGTGCTGACCCCCGGTGACAGAACATGTGGGAATGGTTCACAGCTGTGCCAAGTCTGAACCTCCCCCCACATTTGGCAGCATTTCCTGGCTGAGAGGGTGGTCAAACACTGGAACAGTGTTTGACCGAGGGAGGTGATCCATGCTCCACCCCTGCCAGTGTCTGAGGCATTTGGACAACGCCCTTAACAATGCACTTCAACTTCTGGTCAGCCCTGAAGAGGGTCAGGCTGTTGGGCTGGATGACCACTGTAGGTCCCTTCCAACTGAAATAATCTGTTCTGCTTGGAAAGGCAATTTAAGTAAAAAAAACCATGCAGGAGGTTTTTCTTCCTGGACCCAAGGGTGTCATTGACCCAAGAGCAGAGATTTTCTGGCAGAGAAGCTTACCGAGGGGAAGCAGCTCTGGGGAGCTGCCTCAGCACCGCACTGTTTGAGGTAGTCTGCCCAGTCGAAGTCCTGCCCAGGGTAGCCTAGGAGAAGAAAAAGCCAAGGGGTTAGTTGGAACAGTCTGGGACTCAGGTGGCTAAGCCAGGTCAGACCACAGCAACCTGAACCACAAGTAAAGCACATCTGCTAAGCAGGCAAGGGCAGCAATTGAAACATGAGGAAGCACCTTCACCCTTCTCACAGAGTACAGATGAAATTCAGGAAAAATTCCTGCAACTGCCGTTGTGTCAGCTCTGAGACTTTATTTTTTTTTTAAAGCATAGCACTTAAAATGTGCACAATATCAACATACTACTCTCTCAAAGACATGCTAAATAGTAAGTCATTAAAGAGAGCAGTCAGATGTGCCGAGAGCCTCATCAAGTTTGCCAACAGCTGTAGGTCTGCATTTATGTTTCAAGGGAGATTCTTAACAAGGAGACCATCAGGAGACAGAGCATCCTTCCAAGAAAAATTATCTTCCTGGGGGAAATACCTGGCTTCCCTGCAAGCTGACAAGAAGCAAATAACTGAAGGGAAGAGGGCACATTAGAGTGGTGCCGTGTCAGCTCGAGGCTGGCAGGAAATCAGCAAGGACACAAGTGCTGCAGTTACTCCGCTGCCCTGCAAGGGACACCTGTGACAACGGTTTAAGAAACCAAACAAAATTTTAAACCCAGTCTAAGAATAGAGTATTAACATGACAATCCAAAACTAAAGTTCAGCCATGCCATGTCTGCACATACTTTAAGTATGTGGATGGTGACTCAAGCACTGCCCTGGGCAGCCCATTCCAATCCTTGATAACCCCATCTGTGAAGTTTTCCTTGATATCCAATCTAAACCTCCCCTGGCACAACTTGAGGCCATTTCCTCTCCTCCTGCCACTTGTTACTTGGGAAAAGAGACTGACCCCCATG
Organism: Sclerurus mexicanus; assembly: GCA_013396755.1. NCBI lineage: Eukaryota > Metazoa > Chordata > Aves > Passeriformes > Furnariidae > Sclerurus > Sclerurus mexicanus. The sequence continues at coordinate 225,065 of VWZF01005184.1, forward strand.
TGGCTACAGCATCCTTCTTTTAGGGAGTCGTAGAGTGAGGTCCCCCTTGAGCCTCTTGTTCTCCAGACTGAGCCCCCTCAGCCACTCTTTGCAGGATCTGTGCTCCAGACCCTTCCCCAGCTCTGTTCCCTTCTCTGCACACACTCCAGCACCGCAGTGTCTTTCTTGCAGTGAGGCCCAAAACTGCACACAGGAGTTGAGGTGTGGCCTCACCAGTCCAGCCTAACTTATTCTGTGATATTACACCTCAGAGAGGGCCAAAGCACAGAAGGATCTATTCACTTTTCTCACTGTTATCAGTGCCAGTAGGGCCCTTGAGACCTCACACAAGTCAGAATGCCCACTGTGTCCAAGGGGACTACAAGAACAGGAACTTAAAATCTTTGTCAGCTCCAGTCACACACCTATATAGTGAGACTTCACTTTTCACATGCAAAACTCTGGATAATGCTGGTCAAGCAAAGTCACTTTTTGTATTTTTTCCTACTCGATAGGCAAGAGATAAACATCCTACAGTCTTTGTTCCTCTGATGCAAGGAGCAACTAAAACCCAAACATTCTGAATTCTGAGCTGGTGAATAAGAGAACTGAGTCCACGGTTTTACAATACCACTGACATTTCCATTTTGAGAAAATGAATAAATATTTCAGCAGCTGAAGAACGGTCCCCTATTCCCTTATGTCCTGAAGCAACGTTTCAGCGATCTGCTACAGAGCCTGATAGGTCCTTGATAAAAAAATAGTTCATTAACTTCTAAGTGACAAGATATCCTAAAAATATTATAAAATGTTGGATAACAATGTTCCACGCTGAGCAGGAGCAAAAATCCAATGCAAAGACTATAGGCTTCTGATATCACGTTACTCAACATTTCTTTCAGCCCTGGAACACACCCCCCATTCGTTCCAGTGCTCAGGTTTTTATGCATGACCAGCATCCCCAGCCTCCCTCATCTTCCCAAATCCAGGCTCATACCCAGGGAACTTCAGTGCCGCTAACTCAAAGCTCCTGTTTTTCAGAATTTGATCTGCCCCGTTCTTTGCCTGTGCTCCCACATGTAGTGCCTTGCAGAAGTGCTGTCCCAAGCGGGGCGGGGGGATCGCTGAGCTGCCCCTCGGGGAGGGCAGAGCAGGAGGGGGCTGCGCAGACGTACCCGGGGGCGGGCTGAGGTTCAGGCCGTTCTTCAGGCTCCACTGCACGGGGAAAATCCCCGCGCTGCCCACGTGGCAAATGTAGCGCTGGCTGCTCGGGCGCTCCGCTCGCAGGTCATCCATCTCTATCGTGAAGTATTTGTCATTGTACACCTGCAGGCAGCCAAAAGGGAACCAGGGGCACTGGTGAGCAGCAGATTCTGGTCTACTGCTCCCTCTCCCTCGCTCTGTTAACTCTACTAGACAGCAACACTGTATGACAGAAACTCTTTATCTCGAAAAATTAAAGGAGAATCTATGGGATTCTTAAACCAGTGGACTCCTCTGCATTGTCCAGAAATTTAGCAAATATCAAAAATAAAAGTTAATATATGGCCACTTAAAAATAAGGTGATCAAACACTACACAACATTTTCATATGAAAAATGCAGAGAAATCAGTGTTTGTGGTCTTCCTACTATTCTGTAATAACAAACTGCTTATCTCAACAAGGCTGAAGAACTGTGTCCTGGGTTGGACTGTCACAAGTAAACCCACCACATTTCTGAAGTAAATAGAAGCAGGACAAGCAAATAGCAAGAAAAGTAAAACCTGATTATTCTGGGAGAGTTTTCATTTCAACTTTTACATCTGGTCATCTAAATGTCATATGTACATAGTAATGACATCGCTTTTGCAAAAAAACCCCTCAAAAATCTGTCTTCATCTGGATACTCGGATTATGAGGGATTATATAAGTTTTTAAAACCTGGGTTTGACAGTTTTAGTCATTTGATGTTTTAAGCTTGTATCTTTATGGAACTTTCCCTTCTATTCAAATCCAATGGCTTCACCATCAGCAGTTAAGTTGCTTTGTCAGGAGAGCCTGGCCCCTGAGGGAGACATACAAAACACCTCATTGGGAAACCAGCTCAAGATTTTAAGATAATCAGTTAATGAGAATTCCCTGAGCATTAAGAACAGAAGTAGCAAGAGAACTGAATCTTAGCAGGACTAGTTTAAGAACACCGGTACCTTGAGAACTGTAGCAGGAGAGATTACAAAAGGAGCCATAGGATCCACAGCTTCCAACTTCATGCCTTCAGAGAACGAGTGCACTCCAATCACAGGCTTATCCTGAAAAAGGAGGGGTCGGGGTGATTACCTGCCTTTCTCCTTCAAAAGAGAGACCTGCCTTCCATAAATCAGCTCAAGAGCATGACTAAAGTTCTTATTAGTTCATTTTAAGAAATCAGCCTGCTGGAATACAGCAACTCCTCCAGGTGAAAAGGCCAACAATGCCCTCTGGTAGCAGCAGTTTTCAGTGAGCTTTAGGACACTGAGTCCCTGACATTTCCTCCTCTGACATTCTCCACACAGAAGCAAGACGTGACAATACAGGGTGGTCTGCTAAGTCAACAGAAATGTTTTGGGGTTTGTTCCCCTAACTTTCAGCACTCATGAGCTACACTAAATGAGAATTACACAGGCCTCCATTTTCAGTCTAACAACAACCTGCAGAACAGGGCTCCTGTTCCAGAATTACATATCCTGCTCTGTGTATGACCCCACACATTCAAGAGCAACAGCACTTCCTCTTCTGTTCTGCTTATGGGTCCAAATAAAGCTGACAAAAATGAACTAAGAACTTGAAGAACTGAATTTACATTCCTACTTCTCACAACATGCCAAGATTTATTTTTATTTTAAACAATTAGAGAGACTGTTGCAATCCAACAATCTGTGGTGCCCTCCAGGACACTAATCTGCAAGATCAGTGGCTGAACAGCCAGAGATGCCACTATAAAGGATCAGAATTGTGATGGGTGCATTGTCTAACCTACCAAAAATTGATAATAGTTTGATTATTTTTAGTGCCCTTACATATTTAAACTAGAGTAAGGAAATAAATTTTAAAAAAGCTCAACAAAACAAGAGGGAAAGAATTTTGAGCGACTTTCCTGAATCAATTCTTAGGAATATGGCATTTTCATGGTATCACCCACAGCATTAAACTACCTTAAAAAGATCTGTAGGAACGGATGACTCCTCCTCCTCCTCTTTCACCTTCTTCAGGATCTCTTGCCACTCTGCTTCACTCCTCAAGGACCTAATGGCTTGAGCAAAAAGAGAGGGAAACAATGAATAAAGTCACCTTCCTTCCTCTCTTCCTTCAGAACTCAGAGCAATAAAGCCAAAAGCTGGATTTGTGCTCCTCTAACTGCTAAATTCTCATCTGTTCAGAATCTGTGCAAAATGCACCGTTTTCTTCAACATTTGGATGTGTTAATGAAAGGTACTGAACCAGCAACAGTGTATTGCCCATACACTGCCCAGCCTGCTTTTTCTGAGAGTTCACATCAGCACCACGGAAAACTTCTGGAGAAACACGTGACCAGAAAGCAAATCCCCAGCTGGATAGCCCTGGCTGGTTTTACGCTTGAGCAAGCAGAAAGTTCAAGACATGTTCCACAAGCCTGTTCCAGCTGCACAAGTTACTCTGTTAGCATCTGCAACTGCAGACCGCACTCCTCTGACAGAGCAGAAACTGCTGGTAGCAGTGTCACTGTGCACCAAGGAGTGCGTCAAAGCTCTTACAGAGACATAAAAAGGAAGCAAATCCAGTGGTAACTAATATTTTTAAAGACACTATTCACTTAAATAGTGCTGTGGAATCCACCCATCTGGTGTCTGGCAGCGATTTGGCCTCTCCCTGTTCACAATCCTGATTTCAGCAGAGATTGGCCAAGCACTGCAAAAAGCAGTGTGCTCAGCCACTTCAACAAAATTGGTTTGGTTTCCTCAGCACGATTTCTTCTTGCTGTGAGGGGAAAGCATTAACAAACACCCCGCCACAAAAACAACGGTTCTAAACAACCTGAACTTCCTCAACTAATAGCACTGAGTGTGCCAGACCCTTGCATGTACACCTGCAGAAAGGCTTCAGTGTAAATATTCAAGATTTTCCAGCTTTAGCCCAAGGTCGCCCCTCATTAGGAAACACATTACAGCCCTGCTCAGCTTGTGAGTTAACCGAATGTGTTTCTGCCATTTTCCGCCCCAGTCCTTTGATGACCTGCCCTGACATGCACATGCCTGAAAAATACAGCCAGCTGTCCCACCCTCTGCCTCAGCTTCCACACATTCATTCCTTTTCTTAAGAGACATTTTCATACCATTAAATAATGCCTAAATTAGTCCAGTAGACTTGAGGGTCACGACTGCAAAAGCAGTCCTTCAAAACCATATGATTTGCTCCCTCCCAGAAACACAAACCTACCAAAAACAACAGTAGAAGGCAATCCCTTCCTCAGCTCCTCCCTTTCCACAAACAGGTGGAAGGTTTTGACAGGCAAAAACCATCCAGCAACTTCTGAACGCGTGGGTGAAAAGTCTTGTAGGACTGGTTTTTTTTCACTTACATTTTATTAGGTACAACACTTGTCAGATCCCACAGTGATTATATGACCACCACATGCACCCAGAGGGCAGGTTTGGAGCACTAAAGCTCTGATCATGAAAAAAATAAGCTAATATATAAAAAAATAGATGATTTGGAGTACCTAAAGGTGGTTGCAGGCTGTATCCATGCTGAGCTGCCCAACCCACTTGGTGGAGGAAAGGGTCCAAGTAGAACAGCCACTGGTCAAATTTGTCCGAGTCCTCCAGCCCTTCATATCTCAGCTTCAGCCTCCCACCAACATTTTCTACCACGGTGACTATCCAGGCTTCCAGGGAGTCCCGGGGGTTTTGCAGTTCCAGTCGGGAGCCTGGTGCAATGAGATCCAGTGGATTTTTGCCTCTGTGAAGCTACAAAAAGAATAGAAGTTATTCTGTACTGCAGAACAAAATGAAGCCCACGCTTCCACCTCTTTATGCACACTTTTTTGCATTAATGGAGTATGAATACAGGACTAAAAGAATACACGTCCCTTACTGACACGAGACAGAAATGACAATGTTCAGAATCACTGCTGTTTGCATCAGAGCTTCCTCACTGCCTGCAGATACAGTCACACATTTCACTTACGTCCTCATTACCATTTTCAGAGGCATTATCACTTATATATTCAAGGTTTGAAGGAAACATGAATAACCTCTTCTAAAACTGAGTCACCCGGCACACAGAGATGACTAGACAGAAACATACCAAGACAGAAATGTTAGCTGTAATGAAGATGTCAATGGCATTTTCAAGAAACCATTACATCCTCTACTTTACAACCAGACACTGGCATGAGGGGCAAATATTGTTTAAAGTGCAGAGGAGGGGATAAAAGTTTGGTTCTTCATTAGCAAAGATGCAATATTTAAGTGAAACAATAACCTGCCCATTATTAAAAAAACCCCAAAACAAAATAACATGAAGTGAAAGGAGACAACTGAAAAGGGGACAACATATAAATAAAGATAAATTAGATAAATAAAGGATAATTCTCTTTGAGTTGCGTGGAGGAAGAGCATAATAGGAGGAAGACTGAAACCTAAGGGAGTCGAAAAAGATCTTTCTTTTGATAGGATTAATGAACAGCCCAAACCTGCAGCAACAGCAACAGATATGTTTCAGGACAACACTATCAAAATGAAATACTGTAAACAGGAGACACTAGAGAGTGGAACTCTAAGGTCAGCTGCATATTACAGTGCTCCCTAAATTGACAAAGGGAATTGAACTGACCATCCAAGCAGGGGTTCCCTTAGTGACAAAGGGGAAAGCCAGACCAGATGCAGCACATTGCAGCACTCACCCCCTCGAGCAGGTTGGCAGGAGCACTGCAGGCTCCCGTCAGCGCCCGCTGCAGGAACTCCTCCTGGTCAGGTATCTTGTCCTTGATACCTAAGTGACAAGTGAAGAAGAAACACTGGGATTCTTCCTGCCAGGTAAAGGTTGTTCAGACACAAGATGTTACTGCAGCCTAATTCACGGGAATCTGCCATGCACCAGTAACATCTTCAAAACACAAACTGAACAAGAACAAAATTTTTAAAGGGAATGACAAAGCAGTAGGTTTTGGTGGGCGATGACTGAGATAATCACAAACCTCTGTAAGAATTAGTTCTGAAAGTTCCGAGATTAGCCTAACTCCTCTGGTGAAAGAGTGTGGGATTGCCATGGGACTTCAGGAAAGCAATGGCAGATAAATGGCAGATAACCTCAACCTGTGCCCACAGCAACCCCAGCTGCACACAGCCAGCTGCAGGCTGCCAGCCAGGCGTACAGGGGGCAACAGCACACTTCTGTACACACCCCCCCACCTCTGCACAGAGAGCCAGTACCTTCAGGCACTTTGAGAATCTTCTTGTTCTGCTCACACCAGCCGATGGGGTGCAGGTCGGCCGTCAGGATGTCACACCAGAAGTCAGCCTTGCGGTCCTCCCCGTACCCATCGTAGCGCAGCAGGAGCAGCTGCCCGCAGGTAGTGATGATGGTGGCCACCCAGTAGGTGTTCTGGTCAGACTTGACAGCGACCTCCAGCTTCATTCCAGGGGCAAAACCGTTCTGCAGACTTGTATCCACCTGAAGAGGAAGATCATCACACTTGAGCACCCCTCAGAAACCGCTGATCAACACGGGGAACAGTTTAGACCTGCTCATCAGCAAAAAACCTCAACCCAAATGCCATCCCGTGTCTTCAGGGAAACAACTTCAGCACATTATGGGACCTGAATTGGAATACACACAAGAGCATCACTAATGACCATCCTCTGCATTTCAGAATTATCTTTTCAACCTTAAATCAATACCTTGTCATTCATCTTCCTGCCCTGAACAATGCCTCCCCCATCACTGAAAGGATTTCCCACTCACAGCTGGGCTGTCAAGCTCAGCAAAACCAAAGGTCCAGCTCAGCATCACAACTTGTTGTCTTCCAAGGTCTTTGGACAAAGCCTGTTTAAAGTACCTACACATGCTTTAGGAAATGGTATCACTGACTCTTCCATCATGCTCATCTAAGAACTTATGAAGCTGCACAAATTGCAGAATAAGGATTTTTAATGTCTCTATCCAAGAACCTGAATATGTATGTATGTAGCATTAATCCATAAATTGCATGGGACATAATCAATGTGTGTTCTTGAGTTAATTCATGCTTTGACCAAATAAAGCACCAAGCACTGTGAGTGCTCTGTGTGGACATGGGTGTGGTGTGTGGGTGAGGAATCTGACTGCACACGACTGACACTGAAATGTGAACTTAAAAAGAGAAGGCAAAACATTAAATTTCTCATATCCCTACCTTTCCTTAGCTCAAACAATGCTGAAGGAGTAGGAGGACCCTGTTCTGCTCTCACTGTAGTGTGTTTGATCTATGCTTAATTCCAGGTCCTCAGTCCTAATTAAAACTCTGCCATGTCGATCCTCTCTTCTCATCTGATTGTAAGTGGTGTTTTCTTTCTTAAGTGGTCCCAAGTTCCATTTCCTCTCTGAATCAACTGCAGGAAGGGCTTTCAGTGTAATGCAGATGGAGTAGACCCTTTCTGGGGTATTTATTCCCAGTTCAGTAACTGCCATAGCTATTACAGTCTCATCAGCCAGCACATACTGGTTTGCTAAAAATAAAACTAAGAGAACCACATGAGAAAGAAAAGCATATGCCTCTATTAACTGTTCACATCCTTCAGGTTAATACCCTTCACTTAGAGAAACCTCTTCTTAGAAACATAATCAGCAGACCCAATACCTGCAGGCCTTGTGAAATGGTATTGCACAGGGTGTCTCTTACAAAAGACAGTTGTCTTGCTGAAGAGATATTCCTAAAGACTTCATAGTCTGGTTTCCCGAGAGAAAAGCCAGGAGGAATTGGGCAATCTGTGCAGTCCTCTAGACCCGACCTTTCAGCAAAGCCTCACGGCAGAGAGAGCTGCAGCCCAGCAGCCCAAGAGCAGCAGGAAGGGCATTCCCTGCAGCCAGGCAGGTTTTCCTGATGCTGGCAGGGATGTTGGCAGGGATGTTGGCAGGGATGCTGGCAGGGATGCTGGCAGGGATGCAGCACAGACCCAGCAGTTGTTCACGCCCTCTCCTGGACAGCGCCGAGCAGTTCAAAGCACCACGCGCGGTTTCTCCGGGCTCAGGGCAGGCTGGGGAACCTCCAGAGCGTGTTCTCTGGGGCAGTGGGTCTCAGAGGGCAGCCTGTGGCCGCACACGTGGCACACTGGGATGGCCAGGAGCGGTCACAGACTGCCCTGCTCAGGCAGCTCCGACCCCCCTTCCCCGGGGTCCTGTCCCCCGGCTTGTGCCACGGCACGAGACAGAGCCAGGGGGTCCAACTCGGCTCAGAAGGAGAGAATGATGAAGAACAGACTCAAAGGATTAAGAGCATGCAAGAACACACAGAGAATAAATGTGTCCAGATGATGCTGAACACCAGCTTATATTTAATACATGTTTACACATGTATAGAGTAGCAGAGAGGAATTAAAAGAATATTCAACAATTCTAGAGAAAGTGTAGATTTGAGGGGAGAGGGTGGCAACATTGGCATCCAGTGCAGCTTCAGGTTTGTTAAGTTCTTTTTTCTGCTATATTGTAGGCAAAACAGTCACTTTGATCTAAATACTGTTTAATTTTTAAAATGCTAAAAAATTAAACATTAGAACATGCTTAATTTGAGAAGTAGCTTACATTTTCCAGTAAGTCTCGCTCATAGCAAGGCAAAACCTTCCAAATTACTATAAGCATACAAATATAAAAAGTCCTCTCTCCCATCTAGCTTTGCTACCACTGGCTATGTAATCATGGCTACATTTTCTTAACGTGATCATGTACTCTCCTACAACATGGGTTAGGTATTTCTCACTCATTTCTCATAATGGGAGGTCACAGTCTCACTACTTCAGTATTTAAAAAGAACTAAAGACTTTAAGCTTCCATCTAAAATATATTTATAATAATTAATTACTTTATTATACATGTCCATTTGCTCTTGTGCCAATACTATTCATCAGCTTAAATTTTTCCACTCTGCTTTTTCGAGAGTACAAAAATAATTCCTTCTTAGCTCTCCTGACAGTGGATCATAACATATGTCAAGCAACTCGCACGACAGACTGCAGCTGGAGGGACCACCAGCCACCAGCACAGACACCTCAGTGCCTGCACGCTCTCCACTGAGTATCACTCACCTAATGTATGCTGGAATCTCACTAACCTTTTCTCGGGGCTTCAGCACACAGACAAGCTGTCCCTCTCCACTGGGAGGCAGTGAGACTCTCCTCCTCTGCCTCCTCCAACGCACTCCCTTCTAATGGGCAGCACAAACCCCGAGCATGTGACCTTGCACTCCTGCATTTCTACCATCAGCAAGATCCAGGTGAGGTGACGCTGATGTAGATACGCTCCTCTCTCAGCTTGTCAATTCAGTGTCAGCATTAACGTCTCAAAACTGTACACCGAGCTTATTGCAGAGAACATCAACACTCCAAGGAACTCTGCTAGTAAATGCCTGATAGTTCAGATTCTGAACATGCAGGCATCTATTTCCACCCTCACTGATGGCCCCACGCAGAGGTCCTGGCCCCTCCAGCCCCCAGTCAAGCCCTGCGAAAGGAGCTTCTCCACTAATTGCTCAATACAACTCACCTTCACTCATGACCCAGTAGAAGACAGATTTTACATTCAGATCTCCCCCAATGGGACAGTGCACTCCAGGATTTTACCAACAAACATTTGATTAAAGATGTCCAAGGGCAAAGACAAGGGCTTATCAAGACTTCATCCTATCCATTAAGCCTGTGATCAACAATTATCCTAATCAGTTTTCTAACTACTACAGTCAAGTGTTTGGCAGAGCTATTATTTTCTCCTTGCCTCCTTGAGATCCATCATTAAAGTCTTCTTTGAGAGAACATTTGAATTCCGCTGTTTTCTGCCACCAGCCTTCTAAAGCAAGTCCTCCATAGCAGTTGTCCAGTAGCACCAAAGAAGAAAGAGACTGGCTATTCTGAGCTGCTTAGAAAAATCAAGCTTATCCTCTAGTGCAGAAAAGACTAGGAGCTCTTTAAGTTTCAGCACTTATGGGATGGGGGTACCCTGTGCTACATAGAGAGGAACATGAAAAGCAGTCATAAAAAGGTTATATTCCTCATTTCTCTTTACTCTAGGAAACATGATTCTAGTCAGCCTTTCAGATCTGAGAGCATGAACACATTCAAAGAAACCCTAAATATTCAGTGTATCAAAAAACCAATGCAGGACATGGTAAGCAAACACACACTCCCTTACTCACATGTTTGAAAGATCCATGGGGGGCTGCAGTTGCTCCTGTGTCCTCTAGATACTCATCCCAATTGAATTCCATTTCATCCACACTGGAACCAGCATCTGGAAGAGAAGCCAAATACCTGTAATTCAGGAACCTGTTGGCACAAGTTTTAGGCTACTACAAACCACAGCAAAGCCTGCTTCAATTCCAAATGACTAAGTACACAAGTGAACGTCAGTTATACATTTCAACCCACAGACAACACCATCTGGCCTGTCTTTGTACGTGAACACCACTTTTAAGTTAGACCTGGTCGGAAAAACAGTGAAATCCTGAGGATTTTGGTTAAGCACAAATTACTTACAATTTGTGAGAGGAGAACACAGGCAGAAGAGCTCTGTATTTGTATCAATAAATATAAGAGACTCAAAAATTTGGGCACATTGGACTCTTAGTGTATTAAATTAAAAAACACCCAGGAAACAGCAATACCAATAGTAGGAGATTTGGAAAAAAAAAATTGAAGTATCACTCTTTCTTAAGTCAGATAGTATGCATTTAGATGTTCTAAAACACCAAAAGCAGAGAGAGGGATTCAGGGTAGTTCTAAAGAAAACAGCTTGAGGCACAACTAAAATCAAACCCACTCAGATTAGTAACTTTAAAAAGCCCAGCTCATAACATGTAACAGCTTCTTTAGACCAAGAAAATCTCATTTTGGGATGCATTTAAAGCATAAATGTGCTAAAACCACTCAAACCACAGTTCAAACCTCTCTCAGGCTGAGGGAAGCCAGCACCTGGAGTGAGCCACGCTACAAAACAGTCACATTTTCTATTACTACTGTCAAGCCTGTCCCCCAGCCCCGGTCTGCCTTCAGTTCTTGGCTCACTTCCTCACTCCCTTCCCATTCCCATTTTTTCCAGCGTGTAACCCGCTCTGCTGAAATGACACCAGAGCAGCAGAGGTTGGATTGCAGGTTCCCTGCTGTTCAGCACGCAGCCACACCACGTTTCTCCTGCAGGCACACAGGGATGACCAGGGACGGTCCCATCTCGGGGAATCAGCATTTTTAACCTCACCACACAAACTACAGCTTCAGGTTCAGCAGCAGAATGGGATGGCAGTGACATGACAGCAGAGCTTTCATTTTCACTTTTACACTGATCCCACCATGTGCCAGAGCTGTCTTTATGAATGAACAAGGGAGCTTTGCCCCTCTCAGGACCAGGAAACCCGATGCCTTGTTTATATTTAAGACAGAGAAATCTCTGTGTATCACAAGCCCGAGGAGAGCTCAGCAAAGGCTACAGGACACCAACATTTCCTACAGCCTAAGCCTTCCTTAGGACAGGCTGTAACCGTTCTTTGAAGGAGTAGTAGCTCAAGTAGGAAACATTACACATAAAAAAAAAAAAAATAAATTAAGTACTACTATGTGCCTTTATCAGACCCCTGGACATGCTGACAACCTGCTCCAGGACAGTTCCTAGTCCTACAACAGAAAGGGGCAAATATTTGCCCAAAAGTCTGAGATACGTTAAATAGATTAAAACCACTAAAAGTCTTGAGCGTAAGTGGGTTCAATCCTATCTTTAGACTGATGGCTAAACTCACCTTTAACTTCCCATTGTAACTGTAGGAGTTACCATTTCCCAAAGCTTAGAAATGTACATTCAGTTAGCTGTTATTTGCTGGTGACAGTATCTATTTTAAAAGGGGTTCTTATCTCTCCCAAACCCAACTTCTGTTGTTTTTAACCAACCAGAGCTGGTTATATCAGCCTTTCAACAGGCTCAGAGCTCAAAGGATTCAGAGTTTGAGTATCATCACCACTTTTAAGTGATAATTTTTAACTTACTGAAGAAATGACCTGGAGAAATAAATAAGGGGTTTTATTTAGAAAATTTTTGAGGGAGTAAAGAGGTTAATGCACAGACCACATCTGTTTGCAAACTGGGGTGGAGCTGATCAAAGCTTTGGCTGCAAGTCATTCTAAGGAAGATACAATTTCAAAATGTTGTTGAAACAGGTTAAGATTTCTTAACTCATTTAAACAGAATTTTATTTTAATATGACCACAACGATACTTAAGTTCAAAGCTCCAGAACCAGAGTGGCAAACAAACACCAGCTTGGACACAACATCAAAACCTGGAGTGAGTTCTGCCTAATTTTATTCCTGACCAGGGAAAACCAGCTCAGCCTTTCCCAACAAAACCCACCAAGAGCAGCAAGAGCTCCACTCCCCTCCAGCCCCCAAGAGCTCTGCCTGCACCATCCTCCTCCAGCCCCCAAGAGCTCTGCCTGCACCATCCTCCTCCAGCCCCCAAGAGCTCTGCCTGCACCATCCCTCTCCAGCCCCCAAGAGCTCTGCCTGCACCATCCTCCTCCAGCCCCCAAGAGCTCTGCCTGCACCATCCTCCTCCAGCCCCCAAGAGCTCTGCCTGCACCATCCTCCTCCAGCCCCCAAGAGCTCTGCCTGCACCATCCTCCTCCAGCCCCCAAGAGCTCTGCCTGCACCATCCTCCTCCAGCCCCCAAGAGCTCTGCCTGCACCATCCTCCTCCAGCCCCCAAGAGCTCTGCCTGCACCATCCTCCTCCAGCCCCCAAGAGCTCTGCCTGCACCATCCTCCTCCAGCCCCCAAGAGCTCTGCCTGCACCATCCTCCTCCAGCCCCCAAGAGCTCTGCCTGCACCATCCTCCTCCAGCCCCCAAGAGCTCTGCCTGCACCATCCTCCTCCAGCCCCCAAGAGCTCTGCCTGCACCATCCTCCTCCAGCCCCCAAGAGCTCTGCCTGCACCATCC
>VWZF01005184.1:238466-274621 GCA_013396755.1 Sclerurus mexicanus
CCAGCCTCCAAGAGCTCTGCCTGCACCATCCAAGGCACTCCCGTTTTAGGGAACAAAGCCAGGGGCTGCTCTGTGCCTTTGAGCCGGTTTGAGCCCAGCAGCCTGCTCAGACCTCCAGGCTGTCCCAAGCCTGTCTCCCCTGCCTGTTACCATCAGATAACTGGCCATAGGGCAGTTAAGCTCCTTAAATGAGGCACAGGTCACTTCACACACTGAAAGGGTCAATTAGTAACTTATGTTCCCATTTAATTGCTACAAGGAGCTTTCCAAGGAAAGCCAGTTTGCCTGCTGCTCCAGCGCCCCTTTGCCTTTAAGGAAGGCTAAAACCATTCCCGACTGGATCAGGTGTTGCAAGTCCTTTGCTGTTCCACTCACCCATGGTTTCAGCAGCCTGCCTGTTCCATATATACAGGAGCTCCTTCCTTCCGTCCAGGTGAGAAGGGCTCAGATTGCTCTGTACTGTGCAGTGTCCAAATATCACCAGCACAACCAAAAGCTCACTTGAAACTCATTTTTCACAGGAAAAAAATTAAAAAACCCTCCAACCAAACCAACCGAAAATTATCACAAATCCCTGTCCAACACTCACTGCAAACTTACAGTCCTCCTGCTTTATTTTAGGGAGCCTCCCTGACTCAGAGACATGTTTTAAAACTTTTTTAAAAAGCACACACAGCTTTTGCTGTCCATTCATTCATAAAAGCACAACTCAGCTTGTGTTTGCACCTTCCTAAGGTTTTGCAACTAAATGAGACGAGGTGATCAGTCTCTCACTTCAAGCACAGAACAGGAGTCAGGAATTCCAGGAGCTTTCCTCCCTTCCCAGGGGCTGACGCAGCTGAGGGCTGTGCTTAGTTAGAGTTTTAACCAAACTATTTGCTGCTTTAACTTGCAGCCCTGGCAGCACAGCATTCCAGGTGATTTAGTGTAGCACTTACAGGAGCAATGTGGAACAGGAAAAGCTCCTTGAATAAAGCTCCAAGCAAAAGTGCTGGATGAAGATTCATAGCGAGAGCAGTAAATTAGTGTTTTAATTGTGGCATGTGGTAGGATTTCATACACCATGAAAAAATCAAGTCTCTTTTTCAACATCCAGGAGTGCAGCAAGGGACCATCCCCCTGGTGCGGCTTCCAGAGGCAGGATCCAATCCCTCTCCTGGTTTTACTGGCAGGACAGCAGCAGCAAATCAAGCCTTTGATCCAGTTTGCTGCTGTTCTTTTGCAAGGCCCTCTGGCACAGCTCCATCCCCACAGGTCAGTAGATCCCAGGACACACAGCGGAGCAGTGTAAGGAATTCCTGAGGGGCCACATCCTGATCAGCCGGAGTTCAAACTGCTCCATAAAACCTCACACATTCATACCAGAAATTCTCGCTACTGTGAGAAATCTTGCAAATCAATATGACAGATGACAACAAGCAAAACCATATTTAATGTATTTCATTCTATAGCACAACTTATTAATCCAATGCTGCATGGATGTACATATTTATGCTCTCTCTTTCTCCACATATCCCTAATTGCTACAAGTCCTAAATGAATTCAGCTTCCTACTACATGGAAACATATTTTCTATATTAGACAGGATGACTGAGCAGCACATTAGCTCAGTGCCAAAGTGCAGCTTTGGCAAAGGCAGGGGAAGAAACCAGATGCAATTCCCACCTCTCTGGCCTTACCACACAACTGGTTTCTGCCAGTAGAACTTTCAAATCAAGCTAACGCTTTCTCAAGTGAAATCTGAGGTGTCCTACAGTGGTTCTGTGGAGAATGTTCATCTGCTTTAGAGGTGGGAAAATTCTCTGAAAGAATATCAGTAGTTTCCTACGTAGGTATAACACTTCCCATTTGTCACTATTTTTACTTGGGAACACTAACTCTTCCTTCATGAATTTTATCATGAATTACATCCTGCTGCTCTCTGATACACACAGGAAGAAAAAGAATATGAAATTGTACCATTTGGACATGAGAACATAGGGAAATATTAAGGAAGCTGGCCCTTAAAAATACCTGAGATGGAAACAGTCTACACCAGGCTGTTTTGATCTTTGGATTTGAGTTAAATTCTCACTGCAAATAACTTTCATGCATCTTTAATGGGATATAGTTGAAGACTGTCACATTGGACATTTAAGTACATCACACTGAAGTCTGCAAGACCTTCAATTAAGGCTAACCTAAAGGTTTCTCACCCTGAAATGTAGGCATATTTCAATCTGATTTTAATAACAGTTAATCTTTTTCATCTACACCAGCTGCAAGGCCATGAATAAATAAAGACAGGTTGGAATTTCAGCAGCTGAGAAAGACTGTGACAAGAATGAAAGTTGTCTTTTCCCCTTGTAGTGTGAGAGAGCGTCACAACCAACACCCCTGGCCACTGTCTGGGTTCTTGGGAGGCACAGAGCCGGCATGGAAAACCAGAAAGACAGAGGGGAATCTCCAAAAGCTGCTACAAATTCTCAAGTGGAAAAAATTACCTGAGTCAAAGAAAAGGAAGGGAATGTTCCAGTAGTAGTTTGGACCGGTCTAACTCAAAAGCACTTCAGAAAACAGTATTAGAGGGCACAACAAAACCAATGCGCTTATGCTTACACGGGCATCATTTTCTGTGAACTCTCTCTGAATGCAGCAAGTAAAGCTCTTGTCAGTATTGTTTGCTTTTCACAGCCTCCTGTACTCAAACCTGGCACAAAAGGATGCTCAGGAAAATAGCTGTTGAGTAATTTCAAGCCCATAGCAAACCCTTCCTAGCGATTCCACAAGCACCCAGTGAGAGAGGACTCTGTGTCCCCTGGTACTTTTGGAGGAAGATGGAAAAATGAAAATAAAGGCTTTAGTACCAAGGGATGTTCTATCAGCCTGTGAACACACCACTGCTGACCACGTAAACATCTCCTCATTGTTCCTCTCTCTCATGCTCAGTGACAGAAGTCAGCAGTTTGCTCTAGCCAAGGAAAAAGCATTTGCATGTGCCTGGAGACATTCTCTGTCCTTGTCCACGGTGCCTTTCCTTGCTTGTTTGAGGATATAACATTGACAACAAAAAAAAATCATAAACCAGATGACAGCATTCTCCTACAAGCACTACAGATTAAAATCATGTTCAACATTTCTTCACTAACACCAACAGCAATTAGATTTCCAAGAAGAAAAGGCACAAAAAACTACCAACAGTGTATGAGAAGAGCAGCTTGCTGGACAAGTACCAAAGGAAAGTAATACTCAGATAAAATCCTGATCCACTTGTTTACACTGGTAACCACAAATTAAAATTTGCTTTACATTAATGCTACCAACACTACAGGTAGGGACCTCCTCAAGGAAAAGGCACAAACAATGGCAAACAAGACAGAAAAAATGGATGATGCCTACCCCCATAAGAGGGTACAATCCCAGAACTGTTTCAGAAAGCTGTTAGCATTCCCAGCCATCCCAGACCAACACTCTTCCCAGTCTGGTGCTTCAAGGTGAACCAAACCCTGAGCTAATTTATCATAATATACCACTCTGCAGCAGGTTAGGGGTTGATATCACAAGCCTATCAAAGCGGACACACCAAGGCACTTCAGAAAAGCAGGACAGATTACAATGGCAGCAAACAACTTCACTTATCTGACTTTCTAAACCAGCAGCACAACCTTGTCAAAAATGTAAGAACAAGATGAACACAAGGACAGAACAAGATAATATTAACCACTTTGACAGACAAATGCCTTACAATAGTCGTGTTAAAACCGCCAAGCTTTTCATAAGCCCATCTCAGAGCAGTACCATAGAGAGGAGAGTCACAGCCTCTTAGAAACACAATGACTGAAGTGGGGGAGATTTTGTTCTCCTTTAAGCCAGGGATACATCCTGCTTTGAAACAGAGCAGTGACAAAGCCATGACAGCCCCGTGGCCATAATCTAACCCCCAATCATTGAAATCTGCATTTCACCCTGTGTACAGTGCACAGACACCTGCACTGTGAGACATCCACTGGGCTCAGCTTTCCTCCAGCTGGCTTGCCAAATCTAGAACAGTTGGCCAGGGAGCCGAGCTGGACCATTACCTGCATCATACTGCTGTTCTCCATTCATCTCCACAGTGGTTCGTTGGAGCAGCCACAAGCAGGGCAATCCAAGGCTCTCACTGCTTGGTGGTCATGAGTTGCCTCCTGCCTTCGATCCTACTGGGAGCCAGGACATTCAAGAAGGAATCCTGGAAAACACCTGAAAAGAACAACTGGTAAGAAAATCTTTATGGGATTTTAACTGTTTTTAAGATAGAATCATAGAATGATTGAGATTGGAAGGGACCTTAAACACCACCTCATTCCAACCCCCTGCCATGGGCAGAGACACCTTCCACTAGACCAGAGCCCCATCCAGCCTGGCCTTGGACACTTCCAGGGATGGGACAGCCACTGGGTAAACTGTGACACTGTCTCACCATCCTCACAGTAAAGAATTTCTTCCTAATATCCAATTTTCAAAGCTATTCCTATGGACAATTAAATAATTATTTCACTATGAATGGTAAAAACCAGGGAAGGGCAGGTCTAAAGTGAGCCCACTAATTCAGTGCACTTATAAATTCTCCATTAAAGCAAAGTTGTATAGTAAATAAAAGCCTAGGTTACATGTTTATCTAATAACAACACACTCTGACTCACAACTTTATATAAATCAATGAGATAGGGCATGAGGTGGCCCTAAAAGCAAGATAATTGGCTTAAAAATGCCTGTAAAAAAAGATAATTTCAAATACCCTTTGCATTCCTGTTGAATGTTTGGGAAGCACCTGGTTTCCTGTTTTAAGCAAGACAGCAGAAACTATGTAGAGGACTAAAAATCAGGTTCTAAAAAACACAGGTTCTGAGATAAACACATTTTTAATAATTATGGTTTTTTAAAAAAAGGAAGTCCTACACATTTGAAAAGTCTTTAATTTTGAGTTTTGTACGGCCATAGTGTCTACACATTCACACACAGATAAACCAACATACTTCAACAGAATTAAATATCCAACAGCAGTGCTCAGTCGTGTAGAAAGTTCTCAAGTAGAACCAAAACTACAGCCAACTTCAGAAAACTTCATTATGTGTGAAAATAAAAATCTTTTTAGAGTAGCAGAAGTTACCATTAAGAGCTCCTACTGAATGGTACCTTAATGCCACAAAAATCTCCTGTCCTGTGCAGAAGGTATTAGTAGGTTTTCTCCATTCCAGCTCCGGGAATGTGTCTGGAAGGGAACTCAGCTGCCAGTCTCTGGGATGTGCCTCTCACCCACTCCACTCCAGCTCAGAGACTGCTCAGCATGAACCTGCAAGGCCACAGGTGAACTCCCAGTTCAGCTCTGCCTCTGCGAGGAAGTCATGAGAAACTGAGCACAGGCACCACTCTCTGTCCATGTCCAGCAGTTCCTTACACACTTCTGTGCTCTCAGGACAAAGCAGTGCAGGATGAAACAACACAAGTGTGTGTTCCCAGCCTACTCTCTTCTCTCAAGACTTTTCTGCTACAGATTGTCTCAGCTTCCACCTACTCCATCTTTTATAAAGTAATGGTGGAAGATGATGTCACTGGCAACCTGCACGATGCTTGGCACACAGTGAACAAAAGCACATCCAACAAAATACTTTCGAATCATTAACCAAAATATTTCCTGGTAATGCCCTATGGTAAGTCTATCAGCTGTCACGGTGCTAAGCCAAAACAGAGGCTGCGCTGTGAAAAATGCCAAGCAAAGCACATCGTCCAAAGGAGCTGGGGACATGCCACTGGTTTCTAGTAGTGTAGCCTGGCAAAGTACCCTCAGAATTAATTGCAACTAAGCTATTTTCAGTTTATGGGATTCAGCTCTCAATTAGCATCTATAACTAAAGCAGGTGATGCAACCATCTTTTTTTTGCAACATGAAAATATTTAAGACACCACTTTCTCCCCCCCAAAAAGCCCCGAACTAAAACCACAAAACCAAACCCCAAACACCAAAGAGGCTGTTGATTTAGAAGATGCCAAATACTGGCAGCTCCTGTTGAAGTTGATTGATATTCTGCCCAAGTCAAGTTGGGTAGTTACTCAGGATTTCCTAAGCAGCTCTGGTGTTTTATGTACACAAAATTGAGAGTTCTTGTAATGAGCACCCGCCGTGGCTGTGCTTACAGTCTGGCACCCCAAAGATTATCTTTTGATAAATCTCGAGGGAAGGGGAGCACAAGTGCTGCTGGAACAGAGCTGATTTGGAAATACTTTGGACTCTTCAGCCTCACTTCTGCATTTCAAATCTCCTTTCAGCACATGAAATATTCAGATGTTAGCAACTGGAGGCAGCATTAAAAACAGTTACAGTTCATTAAAGCCAGATGGCTCACTTGAATATGAAAAGAAATCAAACATAAGTTGGATGTTGAATTAAAGTAAATCAGCTGGTGTCTGAGGCTTAATATTATTTTAAAACAAAGGCGCATGAGACCACGGGGACAGGAGACACCCCTAAGGACTGGGGAAGAGGCTGTAGAAAGGATCATGTTTCAGCGAATTCCTTCATGCCCAGGCATCCAGTAAAACCTCTCTGAGCCCCCTGTGTCTACTACAGAGAGCTCCACTGTGCACAGGCAGGCAGGAAACCTGTTGCAGGTCTGTCAGGGCAGGGCAGGGGCTCTTCAGCACCTGAAACCTCCAGCTGAGCTACTGAACACAACAGAAACCTACTGCTAATGCAACAAGGAAGGTAAAGGTCCCTTTTGCTTTTCTTGCACCATACCCTGGAGGCTGGAGGAGAGGGGCTAAATGTCCTTCTGGTCCCTGTGCCCATTCACACATATACCTGTGCTTTTTCACTTAGGAAATACTAATTATGTGTTCCCTCCGAGAAGAGATGGCCCCTGCACCTCACTCAAAGGCTTTTAGTAACAGATATTTTATTGTAGGATTCACAGCTATGGCATACACAGTGCCCTGTTCGGCACCTCTTCTAATTAGGTCCAGTGTTTGCAGTGGAGATTCTTCTTGTCATTTCAAAGAAACCTATTCAGGACAAAAGCACCCCTCTACTACACACTCCTGTCTGAAAAAGAGTTCAGGAAGAACAATGAGAAGCACAAAGCTGGTGCAGAGGAGCACCCAGCAGCAGCAGCAGCAACCCTTTCCCAGTCCCCAGGTATCAGCAACCCTTTCAGTGAATACTCCCAATGCCTCTTAGGCAGAGGCTCATCATAAAAGCTCTTCTGCAGTTAAGATCTGAAACTCTTATGACAAAATTAGCTGAGGGACTTTTCCTTCACAGAGAAGGGACTGTAGCAACACTCCATGCCAGAGGGGCCCAATCCTGCTGCTGCAGAGTGGGGCTCCAAAACATCGTGGCTCCAGGGGAGAAGGGGGCACATTCCAATCAAGATTTCTATGTGCCTGGGCACCTGCAGGCCACAGACTTTATCAACAGAAGCAGATCTAAGGTAGCCAAAATGCAGTTGCACAGGTCCTTTACCTGAGGAGATGAGCCAGGTGAAGAACATAAGCCCTTTGTTTCATATCACAGCAGTTGGGAGTACACTTACTTAGTGTTTTCAGCACAAAACAAGAAAGATACATAGTGCAAATTTCTCAATCAGAACCAACATCAAATGTGTATCCCACGTTTTCGCAGTTGCGAATCCAACCCTTCCTGAGAATTCCTGCAGTCCCTGTCATCTTTCTGCCTGCCAAGAGCATGCTTGAGTTTTCTTATCTGAAGAGCTTCTGTGTGGCCTCTGACAACAAAACCCATTGCACATGAAGATTATATATGTATATAAATGCAAATAGGAACTACTATCACCAGAGTTAGATTATTAAAACTTGCTGTATTTCTCTCACACCTGCACTGCAATCTCTGCTCGTGGACCAGCGTTCCTAACAGTTCCACCCTTCCAATTCCCTGCTTCTCCCATTAAATCTATTTCAGCAGAAGAGAACTCCAAGTTCATCCCTCCCATTCCGACACCAACACCGAGACTCCTCAAGAGAGCAGCATTTAAAGAACACACATTTCTGTTAGGAAATGCTCAGTTTGATTCTTCAACTTTTAAGACAGCGGGGAGTTTTGTCAAGTTCTTTAGGCTTAGTTTTGTTTTTTAAATGCAAAATCTCCAGCATTCTTCTGCTCTCTTCATCTGCTTTCATGACATGCAGAGTAAATGCACATTGGGGCTTATGGGCCAACTAAAGAAACCAGACAGAACAGACTGCTCTGTTTTCATTGTTGATTTTGGTATTTCGTATCCTATTGCACAAATACAACTGCCTGAAGTTACAAAGTTGGAAAAGAAGATGAAGGAAAAATGTGAAGTTCCTGCTGCTCCCAAGCCCCAGACAACACCTTGGCAGCTTCTTATCCTCTGTAAAAGGACAAGCACCATGAACAAGTAAATATTCTACCAGGAAACTGCAGTATAATTTGTGGTGAGATAAAATAGAGCACTCAGATGGAAAGAAACTGACTTCTGCGTCTGGATCTTAGTCCCTAGTGCACGTCTGCATTGAATGCCAAAGTTCACAATGAAGTGGCGTGGATGGCTGCCCATCAGGAAGCAACAGCCAAGAGTTAAACTGCAATGTGACAGCCACCAGAGCAAGGGACCCCTTCAGCTTCCTCGGAGCAGCCTTTTTACGTGAAATGCACACCACCACAAACAGCACTATGAACTATCTGCTTTCTCAGCTTCCCCAGAGAAACGACATGACATAAACGGGTTTAGACTTTCAGTGAAATCACTTAACTTTTTGTCAGAGTCACCAGCGGTCTTGTTCTTCTGGCTTGACACAAAAATGCAGAGGACTCGGTGGGATGCTGCTCAAGAGGCAGCTCTGAGGCAAAGCCAGGATCTGAGCCTGCAGAGCAGCCTGGGGAGAGCTACGGGTGCCAAAGCCACCCCAAGAGCACTTAACTACTACTAGCTCCTAAACAAAAACAAAATCACCCCCTTTCCAGGGTGTCAAGAGTGTGCATTGCTAAGTGGGAGAAGACAAAGTATCAATAATTAAGGATACAATACTGAGCTATCCCCCGTGTGAAAGTGTTTTAAATCAACAAGTACCTTCATTTCACATACATTTTAAGCAATTAACAAAGATGCAAATTAATCTGCAAGTGTCTGAAACAGGAGAACTACAGGAGAAACCTGAAAAAAAAAATCATCTGTCACAACACCAGATTTGGAAACTAATTTCAATGTATGAAAGATGTCAGGCCTATAGATGGAGTATGAAGGCCAATGAAGTTAGAATAAATAGCTCCCTAATACTGTCATGAGGCTCGGTTTATTCAAACAAGTCTTCACTGCTGACTCATATTCTGTGCATACTTTGTAGGAAAGTCTTTCAATAAAATCTGAGCAGGACACTCAACTTGGCTCAGCCCTCAAGTCACACAAAGGGAAAAAATTCTGCATTACCTTCTAAACTCTTCTTTGAAATTGAACTTCTGCTTCAGAGAACCACCTAATGGATGTCCCCACCACAGACAACACAATAATTAAAGGAGAAGACGTGGAGGGGGAAGGATGGTATTTTGCAAGTAAGACATTTTTTAAAAAGTCCATCAGATAAAATGCTGTTTTTATGTAAAAGCATGCTCCTACTTCCTTTGTCATGTCATTGAAATGGCACACGATACAGGAAAAGGTAATATATTACATCCATTTCTCAGAACAGCTCCTAAACCACAAGCTACACACGGAAAGGGCAACTCTCCCTCAAATGCCACGACAACCACAGGACCAACTCGCACCCATCAGCCAGGGAGGGCTCACGCCACTCCAGACATTCCAGATCCACAATAAAGCCCAACTTAACACCAAGAACATTATTCCCAACAAGTACACCCTCCACCCCACCAAGATGGAAGTTGAAAGGTTAGGAGCTAAAGCTATTTATCAGCACACTGACCTCTAGTTGTAGGTCTGATATTCCCAGGGCACGCAGGAACTCCAGCACACCTGCAGCTCAGCTGGTGCACTCTTTGGTGCACAGCCCTTGTGAAATGATAACCAATCTCTTGGGTTTGGGGTTAAACATAGACTTGATGGTTTGACTTTTGGTTCGTATTTTTAAAATACTAGCACTGATACCAGGGACAACAAAGGCAGTGGTACTTCATTCATACTTCTTTACATACACAGATCATCAGGCTTTCTTCCCTGGGCAAACAACTAACTCATCACTCAAACTGTCAGTGGCAGGCTAGAGTGAAAATTAAGATGGAAAATACCTTCTTTCAAAGTTTGTAGTTTGGTAGCATAAAATTTCCATCTAAATAATTCAATCTGAAATAATTTCAATTAAAAAAACCCTTAATCATAGAATCTGTATTTGTTTATATGCACACTAATGATATTTAAACGCAAGGCCTGCTTAGACAGATGCAACCACAAATCAGACTGCTGTCCAACAGACAGAAAACCTATTTTAACAAGCAGTGGCATTAAAAAAAATGCCACCATGCTTGCAAATAAAACCTGCAGAAGCAAACAGAACACAGTTTTATCAAAAGCACTCATCACAACACATCAAGTTGGATCAAAAGAAACTCGGAAATCACCATTTTCCTTATGAAGAAATTCATTTACTCCTGAGTGGCCAGTGAGGGTCACAGAACAGGGAAAGCTGTGGCTGCAGAAGTTGTCTTTGGAAAGTGAAAACGAGTATCAATTTCCCTGACAAAGGCTCTGTGCTAGCTACGAGCAAGAAGAGTCAACTACCAAATGAACTCAAGTGCTGGAGGTAATAAATTTGGGAAGCGATTAAGGGTAGAAAGACTCTAAAAGTGACACCGAGCACTCACTGAACACACTTTACAAAGCCACCTCTTCATGCAGGCCATCAGCACTCAGGCCTTGCTTTCAGAAATGCTGCTAAGCACTTCTTCATTTCAGATGAAACCCGAATACATGAGACTACAAACTTTGAAGGGTCAGGGCTCCCTGCCTGCTGTGCCATTTGCTTCCCAAACCTGCATCTCAGAGTACGGCATCGCCTCAGGACTCCTGTGCCCCAGGTTTTTATTTTCCCAGCTTAATCTCGCTGTTTCATTACCGTGAAAGGCAAGTCTCATCACCACAGCAGCCCTGGAACGCTCCCAAACAGCGCTGCAGCCACAGCACCCGCAGCATCTCCCCATCCATCCCTCCCGCTCCCAGTGCGGGGCAGGCTCCGAGCAGGGGCTGCACCTCCAGCCCCCTTCCAGATCCATCCTGGGGCCCAGCAAAGCATGTGCTGCTCCTGCCACCGATTCCACCACGGCTCCACACGAGGAGAGAGAGGATCAGCACCACGGGACGGAGCAGTCACAGCTCAGCACCCTGCACTGTCAGCCCGGGGCCAGGGAGTAGTGAGGGCACCCTCCTCCTCCTCACAGCTCCTGCAACCTGTGCCTGACCCCAGCACCTGCACGGTGCGGAAACACCAGCAGCACAGAAAATTAAACAGTAGGGGATGTCACTGCTTCCATAAAGGAATGTCCTCTCCTTCCCCCTGGCAGCCCAGCTCAAGCATCAGTTCAAAGCATGGTACTTACATACCATCCACACTTCAGTCCTTCCCAGGACTACAGTGATTTCCCCCACACACGCACACCCCAATTTAAAATCAAAAACATGACTGTGAATTATCACTTTAAAACGGAGGGAAAGCCAAAACCAGAGCGATTCTACCATGCAGAGACACTAATGGGGAATGTATTTCAAAGTGTGTGTCCCTTGGCTCAAGTCTCCAAATCTGAATATAAAACCTTCCAATTCCATTTTTATTAAATAAAATCACTTTCCGTCTCAATTGTTGAGTAAAAATTCTCACCTCAAGTCAGAAATCCTAGATGAGGCAAAACTCAACTTCCAACAATGCATATTTAAAGATCCCTTAACAAAAGAAGTGCTGAGGGCAGGTTTATCCCAAATCCTAGCTGCCACCAACTGTTCAAAAAAAAGTCTTCTGCGGTTTGGGCTTGGCTGTCAGATCTTTACTTCAGTTCCTAATCTGCTTCATAGGTCTCCTGTGCACTCCTGAACGACTCCTGTGCTGTTACCATGAGATGCATTCTGCCCTGAGTCGCTCCTTATCTTCCAAAGATAGTGTCACTGATGAGGAAGTCTTGAGCATAATCACCTTGAACTAATCTAATCTAAGTCAGTTCCGAACTGATTCGACAAGATACACCAGCCCAGCGCAGGATCCCTCACTCCCGCGTGAGAAGTGATCAGAGCGCAGAGGAGGCTCCGTGATTTCCCGCAGGTGCAGGAAAGCCCACGGTGGCACCGGGACCACGAGCAGCTCAGCAGTCTGGAGTGCGGCTGCATGAGCTGCTCAAGCGGTGCATCTGTCACATACTACTGGAGTTTCAGAGCCTAACAGCAAAAATAAGTGTGTTTTCCCCAATGGTGACAAATACAAGTTTACTGGCACTGTTTAAATGCTAAAAGCAAAGCCACTGATACTGAACAACTAGACAGAAACATCTGAATTATTTAGTAGACAGCGCAGAAGCACCAAACAAGCCAAAGCATGATCTGACCAAGAAAAGAACAAGGAAAAAAAAAACCCACCAGCTATTAGTTTTCTGTGGAAGAGAAGAAACAGCTGAGTGCAGGATTAAGAGAGAGGCCACGGCAGAGAGGAGGCTGTGACTGCACGGCCAGGGATGGTGGCAAGTGGCACTGCTGCTTTTTGGTTGCCAACTACTACACTGACTGGGCTGCAACAGGAGACAACATCCCAAGACTTTTTTTGGTTTTTTCCTTCTGGACAATCTTCCTGAAACACTACCCAAAACCCCAAAGTCTCACTTGGCCACTGTAAGGGAAGAAGGGGAGTGGAAAAGGCACATTTCAACCACTCCTTTTACTAATCCTATAGAGAAAATCCTGACCAGCTGATCACGGCTAACATTTCTCCAAAGGGAACATTTCTTCCTCATTTAACTTACAAAACTCTGTCTCCTGCAAATGACATTTTATTTATAGCAGTGGTATTTGCTGTATAACTGATTGGGGAAGGCTGTAAATGAGCATCATTGCATATATATGGAAAACAATGATAAAGCAGTCATCAAAAAGCTACAGAACATTTAAATATTCAAATAAGGCAATCTGCATAACCCCCACCTGAATTTTAATTTGGCAGAACTTATTTCATAGCTTTGTGCTGCAGATGATCTGTGCAAGCTACTTCTTTTCCACAGAAAAATGGCACCTTTCACTTTTAGAAGTGTTCACCCGAGGTGGTACTAATTTAAATTCTTGGAGTGAAGGTAAAGGAGGCTTTGCCATAGGAGGACAGGTTATTTTTAAAAAGTCTAAGTGCTCAAGGCAAGAAGGCAAAGGTGAAGATGCTGCTGAGCCACAATAAGGTTGCAATGGCAGTGAACTGCATGGAGGCTCCTCACCTGCCAAGCAAAGCTGGGTTATAACTTGTAGCTCTCTAAAATGTGAAAATGGGAAGGAAAATGAGGAAAACAGTGCTGCAGAGTAAGGGAGACAGACATGACCCCACGGGCTTTTAAACATTATCTTCCACATGTGCTCACTTAGTGGTACTTGGTACTTTTTCAACATTTTTGATTGGGGGGATTCACGACTGCTTTAAACTATTTCATCCTTAGTGCTGCTTGGATTCAAAAGTGGAATCACCAGAATATTCCTCAGACAACAAGATCACTTTTAGAACCACTCAATTCCCTGACTGCAGACACATAATATCATACATATTTTATGAAGTATCGTGCCTAAAAACCTTAAATTTAATAAGAAAATAAATTTAATAATAAAAGAAGGAAAGGGCGTTTGGCTCTTTCCCATGGTACACAAAAAACTGGGGAGAGGGGGAGCCAGAGAAGGAAGAGGGAAAATGGGATCAGTAAAAACAATCACTGCAATGTTGCCCTAAAGATCAGAGCAACTAATGGCAAAAGAAAGAATAAACACCTAGAAATTATCCACTTGCTTCAAAAACAAATTCTTCTTTTACAAACAACAAGTTGGTCCAGAGATTTCCATGAAGAAGTTGGAGACCAAGCACATCAAATGCTTTAGCAAAAGACTCCGTAATTTATTTTATCGACCTACGCCACAGTGGTATGTAGCAAATCTCTTCTGCATTTAAAATTCCTGCCCTACAAGTCCCATTTACTGACACTTCAGGGGTAACGTGAACACTTCCTAAATCTAAAGAATGCAGGGAAAAAATAAAATCAAATAAAGATAAAAGTTGCCTATACAGGTCTCATTCTGTCCAACTCTGTGCAAAAACAAAGATCTAGCAGAGACTCTTGCTGTTCCTCACACAGTAGCCACCCCAGATCCACACACCCAGCTCCTCTCAGCACTGGAAGCTTTTCTTCCCTTCAGCCAAACGAATCCATCGCAGCGTCCTCTGTGATGTGAGAAAAGGCTCCAAGAACAACGTCCCAGAGAGCTTATTCATTTTCTGCATCCGTGAACTCCACAGCATTCATTACAATAAACACTGTAAATATTTCTCGCAGTCTCCTACACTGCCAGCTCTCAATGATCTTTACTGCTTTATTTTTAACTTTCCACACTCTGTCTTCACTACACGATGGTACAAAACCCCACAAATGCTGCTACCAAGATTATTGCATTATTTAAATAACAACCGAGTTAAATTTCATTGACATTAATTACAAGTTGGTTCATTAGAATGTTGGTTACTGTGATAAAACTCAGTTACTGAGCAGAAAAAAACCCCTCTTGCCTGTTTCTAGCCTAAATTGGCTGTATGCATCGTGGCTTTATGCTGGCTTCGGGCAACCCAGTAGGCTGGGGACGTGCCCAGTGCCCTTCAAGCCTTCAGCTCTCGAGCCCTCAAAAAGGATGGCTCCTGAAGAGGAGGAGGAGGGAAAGAGCAGGAGAGGGGGTTTGCCTCTTAGAGATCAGCGTGAGGGAGAAAAATGAAACAGATGTAAATTTTTTTAGAGCTCCCTTTTTCCCCTCCTCAATTTTATTTCGGTCCAGCACTCACAGACAGTTCAGATTTTGGGTGTGTTGGGGGAAGTGCAAACGCGGGGCTGTCTCACACTTCTGCCTGGAACCACCCCGACTCCAACAGCGCGCCTGGTGCAATTGCTGTGCTCACCTGGACTCACTGAAGAAACGGTGGAACCCACGCTGACCCTGGGCCTGCACCACAAAGGATCTTCCCCAAGCACCACGTTATGGCTCCATAAACAAGCGAGCAACAATGAAGAGAGCGAAAATCAAAGCGCTAACAGTTTATGTCCAAATAAGTTCTTGTCTCAACATGCGCTACAAGAACCTTTGATGTTAAAGAAAGAGGAGGAACTTAGAAGAAAAGGTCAGGGTTTTCTTGAGAATAACAGCTCCTCAGGGCTCAGCCTCACATGGGACAAGGAAACCGATCTCAAAACGTTTGCTTCTAGACTTCACCCCTTAGATGTTTTTAAAAGACTTGAGAACATTCTTTACACTTGGCTGTAGTTCCACTCGGAACCAAAATAAGGCTCCAAGAAGGCAGTTCCACACACACTCATTCATCCCTGCCTCACACTAAACTTTCCAGTGGAGTAAACTCATGCAGTAAAACCAGAGAGGAGACTGTGTCCAGGCTAAAGCTCCCCTTATGCATAAGATTTATGAACAACTACTACCCCCTTGATCTTCCCCATCAGGTACAGCGCTCGCTCTAGCAGCAAAGATGAACAAAATGTCATCATTTCAGCTATTCACAGCCCTGCCAGTGTCCCCCCATCCTGGCTGTCATACAGTGGTGGGTCTGTGATCTGCTGGGGCAGCAACACCTGGTTTGCATCCTACTGATGGACACAGCAGCGTCTCCCTTCCCATGGAGCCAGGAGAAATACCTGAGCACAGACCAGAAACTCTGGAGCTCGGGGTGAGAAAATGTTTACTTTGTGCATTTACAGGAACTCCCCAGACTCCTCAAGAAGGTGTTAACTGGCAACACCAGCACTAGTTTTTGCTGAGAGGGAGCTGCAGCAGAGGCTCAACCACGAGCTGTTCTGCAGCCACGGGGCAGTGCAGCAGACTGGCAGGGCTCTGTGGCACCCACGTCTCGTAAACCTCCCCCTGCACCCCAAGGAGAAGCCATGGGAAGACAGAACATGCTCTGTCCAACTAGGGCTCTGCTAATCAGTGCAATCTGACTTAGGAGCTACACAGCTGCTTTCAGTAAGTTTTGAAGTGCAAAACAGGTGTTTGGGTCATACTTTCAGGTTAGCTGCACTTCCAGCAACACCTCCTTTCATTAAGCATCAGTCCCAAATACTGTCTAGGAAGCCTTGAAACCTTTTTTCCCCTTCTAGCTGTTTGCTCTCAACACCTTCCACCTGCCAGAAGGTGTGCTGAGCAAGTGCTCAGTGCCACCCAGCAGCTGCCTGCTTCCATCCCCTCCACACGCTCGTTCCAGAGATGCACGTTCTGTGCTGGGAACTGAAGAGAACAGCAGTGCTCTTACAGCTTGAGGAGATCTACACATCACAGTCCTCAAAAAACCCAATTCACAACCAGCATGAGGGAAGTCAGCATTGTTAAATGAGTTAAACAG
Organism: Sclerurus mexicanus; assembly: GCA_013396755.1. NCBI lineage: Eukaryota > Metazoa > Chordata > Aves > Passeriformes > Furnariidae > Sclerurus > Sclerurus mexicanus. The sequence continues at coordinate 255,030 of VWZF01005184.1, forward strand.
TGATATCTAACAAGCTCCACGTATTCAGTAAGTGGATGGTTGCACACACAAAGTGTGACCTGCTGTAGTTAAATTACATTTTAGTTACTGCAAGGATAAGATTCCCCTGTACGCTTTTACTTTTTTAATCCAAGAACTTGCAGAGCTGAGACACATCCACTTATGGAATGAATGTCCTTAAAGCTGGTTCTGGTGAGAAAATCATTATGCTTAGATTGTGTGGAATAAGAACAGCCATTCAGAGGTTCCCTAAGTTGTATCACTGTGCCATTTAACTATGTATTAGGTAAGTTGTCCTCCATATGCTAAAAAAATAAAAATTATAAAAATTAACCCCCACCTTCTATCAATTAGGAAAAGAGCCATGGGAAACACAAGCATTCACACAACACAAAAAAGTGACAAAAGAAAATAAAAATTGGAAGTTCTCTGCAGACAGTGGTTACCTCTGCTTCCCTGACACCAGCACTTGGCACCAGTACTGCCAAGTACTTGGAGGGGTCCCGTCCGTGAGCATTCACTGGTATTTTATTAATTGCTCCTGACCAGTTTCCCATGCAGTGCTGAACACAAGACGACCTCATCTATGCTGGTATTTAAAGTACATGCAACTGCACCCAATATTCAGGCATGTTCTGTAAACTAACTTGACCAGCACAAATAACATGCTTTGCACATCAGTACACGCACTCTTTCCATAATACAGTCTGGGGAAGAAACCCCTTTATCCACTCCTTTGGGTGACCAGAAGACGCAGGTTTCCCCAGTTAAGCTCCATGTGCATCCTTTATCAGTTAATGGAAGGCCAGGCATATAGGGCACTTCATGGGTTTAGTTTGCCAAGGCAGTCAACAGGCAGACTAACAGTTAATAAAACAAGCATCTATTATTGCACTAACACTGAACTTGTATACTTTAGAGAAGACTGAAGCTATTTTACTCAATAGCAGCTGTGTTTACACTATAGCACAGTCTGGTAGCTCCGAAACTCAAGTGAACTTATACCCGACAGCAACGATGCCGGTTCCAAGGGAAAAAAAACCTGTTAAGAGAGAAACACTTCAGTTTCTTGTGTCAAACGAAAGTCTTTACTTTAGCAGCTGCTTTTAAAAGTACTACAACTTTGTTTACCATAGACAGGTATGGCATACAAACTGAAACCCAAACATTCAAAACAGTTGTTTCATTTATAAATTTCTGTACGTTTCATTTATTTATATATGAAAATTCATCTGCGTTCACCAGGTCAAACTTTTCTCTTCTCCTCCCACAAGGTACACAAATACATCTTAATCAATACGAAAGCCAGTTCCCAGATTAGACCCTGAGCTGCACCCATCAGTCACTGTCAAGAACAGAGCACCTGTCCTCTGGCTTTCTGCAGATAAACAAAATAATGCACACTGTCAAGGTAATTCAGTGTTACTCTTTAATGACTGAGGCTCAGTGCATACCTTCCCTTCTCCTCTTAGCACCCACTGAACAGAATGGGAAATAGCACTATCTAGATGTATCAAAAGTTTTAGACATCTGCTCTGCACAATGCAGTGAGCTGGACCAGACCCACGAAGCTCATTACTTCAAAAAGGAAGCATGTACTTGCTTTTACCTGAAAACCATCATTTAGGTGACAGGATGATGCCAGATCCATCACAAGAGTACCACCACAGAGCTAAGTCCCCAGGTGGGGAATGCCACCAGCCTTTAAGCATCATCTGTGAGCCTTCTGCTCTGGCTAAGCAGAAAAACCACTCGGTGAATGACAGCACTGGCACAGACACAGCCACCAGCGCTCTGAACCTGCTCCTGGCACCAACAGCACCACTTGTTCAGCCTCAGAAAGTCGAGCTCTCTTCAGCCTGCCTGTTTCACTCCTTGCCATTTTAGCAGGGTTTACTTAATATTTCTTTTTGGGCAATCACTGTTTGATTTTAATTAAGGCTTACTCAATTTGCCTTTGGTTTATGGCGCTAGGTATGTTTTGGACTGGTGAACACAGACGATTTCTCCTGAGCTTAGAGTAACACAGACAGAACAGATCTAAAGAGCAGTAAATTCCAAGTTCAGAGGTCTCCTCCTGCCCAGCAAATCACGACAGACTGCTGCCTCTAGAGTGCAGCAAGGGGATGGCTGTGTGCTGGCTGCAGCCAAGCTCCAGAGAGGGGAGTGACAGTACAGCTCTCCCGCAGGGTGCTGCATCCCCATCACTCTTCTCCTCTAAAAGCAAGGCAAAGAACCCCATAGGATCTACCAGTCAGTTTATCTACTTGGCTTTCTTCTAACACAGAAGACAAAAATAATACCCAACTAGAAAGGTCCGAGAGAAAGTGCTGCATCTAAATACAGACAGAGGGGTGCAATCCTGCTTCCCAAGTAGGGGAAAACACGGTGAGAAAAATGAGGAAATCTGGAATTTACAGCTGGCTTTTTTTCTCAGGCTGGCTGTTTCCACTGCCTTGCAGGTTTGTTGGTGAGGCTGATCAAAAAAGCTTTCCCAAAAGGCCACTGCGGATTAAAGAAGCCAAAGCCAAATACTGCACAGGGGCTGAAGGTAAAATTCAGAGCCTCTCTTAAGTTTGCTGCCCTCCCTGCTCCAGAGCCACGCTCATTATTGTCAACACAAACACAAATAAAACTGAGCAAGTGGTGGCAATGCCGCTCGTCACATGCCACCGACACCCGAGCTGTGAGTGGCCTCCACTGAACCGATCCACAAGCAGAGACGGTGGAGAGCAGTCAGTGGTGACGTCCAGCCCTGCCACAGAACCGCTCGGGCGACACAGAACCTTCACAGTCTTCTAATCAAGATTGCAAAAAGCATAATGAGTTCTGGTTTTAGTTGTCACTGAACAGACAACTTAGATGAGCTCAGCAATACTGAGTGGAATCAGGCGCGCTCTCAATTTGAGTACATTTTCTTATAATGCAAAACCCCAAGTTGATTTTTTTCGTAGCTGCTGCGTTTACAGCCAGTTAAGACAGAGAGATCACATCATAAACATCTATTACTGAGATTTCATAACTACCCAAAAGGCACATAAATGACAGTGCCTTTTAGAAACATCCTCTTGATCTTAAATAGATGCCTACCAAAAAAACTCCTGCAATTCTGTCACAGTGATCCTTAGTCATCCGTGTAGCACAGCCTATAGTACTTTGCTATCAAGAGGTTGTGGGCAGAGGACACTCAAAATTAGTTTCCACAATTTATAGCAACACTGATGTTAAAGAATGAATGCAACAGGAATAAATAAAGTTGGAGTTAAGTTAAATGCTATGAGGGCTTATTAATTTATAATGTAACTGAATTAATCCACTATCAGTATCTAAAGACAAACTACTGAAATCAAAAGCTCTTGGGGAGTTGTTAAGAGGAAACAAGAAATTGGTTTACTCTTCACCGCCACTTCACTGTTGCAGCAATATGGGAATCCAGGCTCCCTTTCCAGATCTTCTGTTTCAAACAGTAAAGCTGAAAATAACCTCCTGCTTCACCAGCATGTGCTTTTTCTTCTCTGATGCACCAAGCTAAAGACTTAATATGGGAGTGTTGTCTGCAGACAGCAAAACAACATCTGGCAGCTTTCCGAGCATCCTGTTTGAAGTGACTCTTTACACTGCAAAAGGAGTCGAATTGTCTGACGGCAGAGCTGGGTAGTGCCCCAGGTACGATCCAAGGCTTCACATCAAAATTCTACTTACCAGGCATTCAGAGTATTATTGTAAACTGCTGAACCACTGTACTAGGTGTCCCAAGAGAGGACAGGTGCCTACTGCTGGTTTGTACTGTACTTGTACTTCACAACAGCTTCTCCTTGTAACACAAATAGAAATGCAGAACTCAGCCCGGGTGTGCCAGGGCATGTGGGACTTCTCTGGTAATACCTGAAGTGATGCTGCTGTATAAACACGGCTGCAATTCACAGCACCAACCTTGGACTAAAAAAAGAGCCGCCTTGCAAAGAGACCACAATAAAGGTAATTTTTAAAAAGGGAAAGCTAATAGAGATTAGAGTAATTTTAAAAGCATCTCGATATACAGAGCAGAGCCCCACAACCAAAGCTAACCCACACGGGTCACTTCTGCCAGAGTGAATGCGACATTGCAAGAGAAGTGCAGCAGCATGACATCATGATGATGTAATTTTACAGAGGAAATTTAATCAAACTTGGAGGAGCTGCAGATCTTGGGCAGGTCAAACAATCAGATTTCAGCACAGCTTGAAGCATGTGGGACATGTCAGCACGTCTTAGAAACCCCACTGTAATTATTCATACCACACCTTCCTTACTCAAAATTTCCACATGACCTCCAGAGAGCACTTACTCCAACAGCAAGTTCTGATTGCCATCTCAGTTATTCAAACGTATTAAGTTATAAACCTTAAAATGCTTACTACATTATTGAAACATATTTATCTACAGCTTTGCCTTAGATATCAGATTAAACAAGATCTAATATGTAGCTTTTCAACCGCTCAGTGAAATACTTCTCAACTTTATACACATATTTATATTGACAACATCAGAAAAATATATAATACAAATTTAGGAGGAGAGCCAGTCATCATCAGAAAAACCCATGGTTAGGGAGAAACTGTAATCAAGTAAAGGGGAGACAGAAATTTTGCAGAGCATACAAGTTTCCGCACACTAATAATCAGTCACGGTCAGGCAGCTGAAAAGGCCACCTGACACATTTCTGTGGAGAGAGCTGGATGGCTCAAGGGATTTGCAAGACATTAAAGCTCACCTGGGAACTGGCCCACAGTTTGATCAGTGGGAAGTATCTTGCATGTGCACTTAATGCAGGCTAAGAACGCTCCGTGCTGCTGTAGCTGAACTGCACTGCAAGCAAGGGTGAGCAGAGAGCAGGGGGAAGAGGAAAGCTGGCCCTAAACCAGTTTTGCGAGAGGAAACACTGCATGTGAAGGAGCTCCAGGCTGGCAGCGCGAGGGCAGCTCAGGCTGCAAGGTCAAAGCCACTGCTGTGATGTCTGTACCGGGGCTCAATACGAAGCAAGGCAGGTACCACGGGGCAGAAACAACAGCCCGCCTGCACTCCCAGCATTCCTCACCCTGGCCAGAAACAGCCTGAACTGACACGGATCAAACTCCCTTCTGCTGTCACCAGAAGAGACAAATAGGTTTGCTGCAGTTACATACACAGAGGAATGACTGAAAAGCTGCGACAGCCAAAGCCGGGAATTTTTCTTAATGCTTTTTCTTTTTTTCTTTTTGGTCTCTCAAGGGAAAGATTGTTATGGAAGGTCTTCAAGCAACAAAGAGCAAGCAGGTAACGAAAATGGATCGTTAAATTTGGTGCATTACATGCAGATTAAACCACGGCCACTCCACGCCAGGCTTTCTCACTCTGGCAGCCTGTTATTTCTGGGACACACTGCTATCTCCAGTCCTGCCATGCACTGCTACCTCCCCTTCCTCTGAGGGAGAGTCAGGCTCTTCCTTCCAGGCACTGTGCTCACTGCAACACTCTTCATCCTTTGCCCAAAAGCATTCTGAGAGCACGAATGAGCAAACATGAACCCTCTACTTTCCTTATGTCACTTTGTATGATTTTTAAGGGTTCCTTGTATTTGGGTAGATATAATCTGGTTTCTATTGTAACACAATATTCCATTTCAGTTTTTAAAACCTGATAGGCAACCCACAAAAACCCAGAAGGCACATTACACCTCTTATCAGCTGCAACTCTGAACTAATGTTACTGCAAACCTTGCATTATTTTCATGAGAGGACAAATGGTTTCAGCCTTTATATTTACATAAAGTCTGCAAAGGCTTTGTCATTCTGCAAGGGAGATGGTGTTAAGAGGAGACAGAGGTAAATCAGCAAAGGCTTGCGTTTCTAATGTTAAATTTTATCTATCTCGCAAGATTACAGTGTCTATGTCGATGAGAAGAGTTTTAGTCCAAGCTCACTTTGCTTTTTCAAATAAATTAAACACATAATGAAAAATTATCAGAAAACATTAGTTACTCCTGCAGCTTCTGACAGAGGACTGTCAAAAGTGTCTCTTTAGGCTTAAAACAATTTATAAAACTGATTATTGTGATAAAATCAGGTTAAGGAGCAGCCACACATGAAACCTTACTGACTGATACAAGAGAACAACAATACAGAGAAGCTTAAATAAAGTTCAAGTTAAAATAATCTTGCTAGAAGTTCTTAGGTTACAGTTGATTGGTTATTGAAAGGCACAGGATAACAAGCCATAAGGATCAACTCCGTATTAGTATCTTTGCAGCAGAGTTAAGGCTGTGCCTTTGCAGTGTATAATTTATTTTTTTAAAATTTTCCAAAACGCAGGTCACCCTTCCCCAAGTTTTTCAGGTGGATGAGCCAAAGCAAGATTCACTTTCCATTAAATAACTTCCACTTGCTTCCCTGAAGCAAACTTTAGACAACAGAAAAAGAGAAATATCATGTACATTTGGGAACTCTGCATAACTTTGTATTAGCATTTGTATTAGTGGTGTTGGAAATCATTTATTTATTAAGCAGAGAAAATTATTTATGACCAAGCCAGTGATGGGAACCACCTCAAATGTACATCTACGGCCTGCAAACACGTATGTGCATCCCTCATTACAGAGCAAGCCTAAGGAGTAAGAAAACAACACAAAACAACTGCTGAAAACAAGTGGTGGCAAAAGTTCATCCCCAGCACTGCAGTGACAATAATAATCAGGCTTCAGAGTTAACAACCCACTGTCACCAGCGGGAAGACAAACATGCATGAAAGGCATGACAGACTGTTGGCGACTTCAGTTTTATTATAAAAATAATAAATCAATAATAATACTCAACTCTTAGAAAAGTGGCAATGGTAAAAATGGCAAATTCCTGTTGTTGGGGAACTGAGAGTCACCTGTGGGCAGGTATGAGTGCCTTGTATTGAATCTCTTCTGTGGGTCATTCTCCACACTTCTTTGGCACCTACAGCAGGTGACAACTGCTGAGCCTCGTGCCTTTTTGGATGAGGAAGCATCAGCAACACCTAGAGTTCATTTGTACAATATAACATTAAACTACGGCGACTATTACAACACTGCACAAGGATTTTCAACATTCCGGTTATATGAGACTTGCCAAAAGCTTGGGAAAACTTCGGTATGTATTTTATTTTTAGAAGTCTCTACCTTTCCCCTGATGCGGTTTTCTAGCAATAATCAAATATATCATGAAATACGTTCCAGTCACTGTAAGTCTTCAAGTCCCAAACATTTGCACTGCAGTTCCACCATTAATTCAATCCATCCCAAGAGTGGATTTAGCCACCATAAAGACCTTTCCCCCAGTCCCAGCTCCATTCCCCAGCAACACCATCCCACTGCCAACAGCTAATTATCAAACCCATCGCAGATGAGGTTCTTCAAAGGACTACAGCCACTCAGAGGCATTTAAAAGCTGCTGTGAAACTTTCAGTGCAAGACATATTTGGGAAAGGCCAGTTCCAAACTGAAGCCCAGGATTTCTGCCTGACACAGCTGCCAGGAAACACGTCCGGGGGGAAGGATCGGAGTCACAAACAGTGTTTCAGTTAATGAAAAATACCGTGAGCATGTTAAGTTCCTCCACTTCTATCTCGCAGCAGATCAGGAGAAAACAAACAAGCTCATCTCCTGCAGAAACAGGTTCTCCAGTGACTTTTTCTGAAAGGATTGTGCCTTTTTTATAGATTCAAAACGCAAATGCACAGGTTGAAAGCTGATTTCAGGAACCTGTTCATCTGAGCAGTGTGACTGCACACTTGCTCTCTCCCACTGAAAAGCATAGCTGCTTATAGCTTCTGATTGCACACCTTTTAATTATTAGTTTTATCAAAGCAGCTAAACTGATGGCACAAGCTATTTTTACAAAAGCAGACAAATAGGACATAAGGTATACCAGGTAAAAGATGAATTGAGGGAAGAATGTTTTTTTACTAAGAAACCTCATTACAAAACTCCCATTACCTTTTTTTTCCTATGCTAAGTTTATAAGGAGCATTTTCTTTATAAACTTGCACACAATATCTGAGCAGAGAACAAGATACGCAGATCAACTGCTACAAGAAATGGATACTTTCTTTAGAATGATTCAAAGTATTTTCTTCAAAGCGAACTTTTTTGCACAAAATAATTCATGAAATAATGGTACTAATATTTTACCAAGCTATGAGTCTAAAGTATTAAATAATCCAAGGAAATTGTAATACTTAACTCTAGAGTACCAGGAAAGAGATGGGGTTTGAATGGCATTAAGGGCATAAGAGAAGAGCATTCAAAAGACATTCTGAAACCTCTTGACTGTGAAGTTCATGTTCAGTCCTGATCTCTATACTCATCTTCATTTTCCTTTTGCCAGCTCCCTCCCACCCTTCCTTCCTCCCAGCTTCTTCCTCTCCATCAAACCAGACGTCATCCACCCTTGTGAAACCCAAGGTCCCGCAGTTCCTGAAGAAGGAGCTCCCAAGGAGGGACAGCCTGCCAACTTCACCTGCTCGTGTCCACCTGCAGGTGCTCCCTTCCCCCGGCTGTGGGAGCAGGTCAGGGTGCAGGCGCTGCTTCCCCCTGCTATGTAAATACCAGCAGAATACTTCTACCCTTAGAGCCAGTCCTGATGAGGAACGCTCCTAACTCCAGCCTGAACTCTCCACTACCAAGGAGATCTCGGTCTAACCCAACTCCTGTCATTTAGCATAAGACTAAGCCGCTAATTAGCAGAGAAGCAGTGAGGCAGAGCAGATGTGTATTTACAACTCCGAGGAGGTTTGTCAAGGTCCCAGACTAATGTGGACCTCAAGCCATGCCCTATCAAAGGTTTAGGCTCCCACCTTTCCCTTCAATGGGAGCTGGACTCCAAATGCTTTGAGAATCCAGCCCCAATGTGCTAAACTTTGGGAATCAGCTGCTGGATGAGATCTAAGAGGAGAGAACAAGCTGTCCCTGTGCTGCCTTTGGTCCCTGCTGCTGTCTGAAGCACTCGGTCTGACAGGACAACTGCCATTATTGTGAGAAGAAAGGAGAAACAGCACTTACTTTCAGCCTTTTTTTTAAAAGAAACATAAGCAAGGAGTGAAGGAAAACTCCCCACCAAGCTGCCTTAAGAAGAACACGTGTGTGAAATCCCACAGCCAGTTACACCAACAGACATCACGCTTTTCACATCCTCTCCAAAGTGTTTCCCCCAGGAGACTAAATCAATAATCTTAGGCAATAGCAACTGCACACACAAAGCACACTGCTTTAAGTATAACATGAAAAAGCACTGTTCATGTTGTTTTTAGGATTATGTGTTTTAATTACACCCCTTCACCCTCCTTCTTGCTTTGTAATTGAATTTTCTTTTATCTTTAGAAGGCTAACTTTATTCATAAGAGGCTGTGGATGGTAGAGTTCAATCCTTTCACTGCAGAGTCCTGAGGTCTCCCACTGCTTACCAAGATTTCATTCGCATTTTGTTTTAAAAGGGTTCCAGCTCAGACCAGCAAATGTGTTTTTAATGGAAATAAATGCACATCTAAAGGAGGGGCACTGTAAGGATAACAAAAAACAAAACAAAAAAAATTTTTCTTTTTTATCTGAAGGGAACCCAGAAATATCAATGTCCAAAGCTCCATCACAAAGGGCTTAGAAGGAGCCTGTTCAACCAGCAGATACTTACAGGACACTATTCTATTTGAAATTACCCATCTGGGTATACCATAACATGTTTTCCATTCTCCCTCTGAGATCCAACACGTCTCACAAAGACAAGCTGGCTTCAACACACGGCCATTGTGTCAGCAGTACACTCTCCTGTCTGATGCCCTGACACTTAACTTCTCCTATGTGAAAAGAAAATCCTTTTCCAGCTATCATTACTGACTGAGCAGAACTTGGCCGCTATTTCAGTTCCACTGCCAGCACATCTCAACATTATGCCCAGACATAAAAAGAGGCTAAAAGCACAGAAATATAGTTACTTCTCACCTTACAGACTGAATTACTTCATACACTTCAGGTATGAAAGCAGCACCCGAGCCTTTCAAGTGAAGTAAGTGAAGTTTCATAACAGGCTGAGAAAACATTTCGGAGTAACAAGGCTTTAAATGTGGCATTTTAAGTCTAGAAAACTGAGAAAAACACACACACTAGGCTGGCTCTAATGCCAGTATAGGTCTTACTGGATAGATTAATGCCGAGAGACTTCAGGCATCAACATAAATAATCTTCATAACTCCCCGCATATGATCTTGGAACATCTTCAACCAAACATGATCTTCAAGCCTTCTGATGGGGAGCCAGTCACCTATTTTCACTGTAGCTCACGAGCTGTCTCTGCATTATCCAGTGAAATGCTGTTTTAACTTGCTAAAGCTCCCTTTGAGTCACTGCAAAGACTCCACCACTCTTTGCACATACAAGCTGTGATGGCAAAACACAGCCCTCCCCTGCATCTTTTCCTCCTAAATGGAATTACAGTATTATGAGCTGTGCTAAATCATGGCATTCTCTCTCTCCAGGCAATGCCACAAAAATATGGCCTTGCCTTTTGTTACTGCTCATTAACTGACATGCTTCCTTCTCATTCCTCCCTTTAAAAAGTACTGAAAGCTTAAAAAAAAAGAGGGGGAAAAAAAGAATAAGAAAAGAAAGACAACGGCTTTCAATGACACAAATTTCAAATCACAAGAACATTAACAAGCCTAAAGGCCTAAGAATAGTTACAACACAGGGTTTTAGTGAAGAGCTCACAGTAAGTGATGATGTTCTTATTACCCCAACATCAGGAATGGCAAAATTACAAGAAAATCTGTTCTCATTTTAAGATTTTTTTTCTGCATGTCTGCTCGTACAGAGAGAAAAACAAGACTTGAGCCTAAGGGCTCAAAAGACAGAGTACAACTGAAAAAGATTCCTCTATTTTTAGGAGTACAATTTCAAAGCTTGATCCTGACAACGCTGGAACATTTACATTGCCATAAAACGCGTTTTCAAATTCATACTTCCCCCCCTCCCATTGAATTATTTTTGCAGCTTTATCCCTGCAACGTTCAGTGTGTATTTTTTCAGGTATCACTCTGCTGGCACACACAACCTTGTTTCTGCTGTTAACATAAAAATACAAAAGAGAGATAATACTCTTCAAGTTCCACTTCAATTTTTGAATCAATACTTGCCATTATTAAATCAGAATTTTAACTCTGTAGCAGGATGCAATAAAAACAGTGCCTCAGATAAATCAAAGGATACCTTTGTCCTGAAAACACTACCTTAAAAAGGTATTTTGTGAAGTCTCCTGGACTTACTTTCCCTGTATCAATACCCTGGACCAAACTGGAGGCCCAAGAAAGTTCTTTAGAGCTAAACCCACTAAAAATACCTGTATGTACCACAACCATGTGCTTCCACTGTGACATTCAATTTTAAATATACTCTTAATTAAATAGAAAACCATTTGCCTGGTTGTGTTTAAAAACCATCTCTGCTGACAGCCCGGGGCCGGTTTGATTTGCTCCCTATGGATGTGGAGTTGCTACAAAACCTTAAGCGGCAAGTGCAGGGTTGGATGCAAATGACACCATCTCACACTTAAGTGCTGCCCTCGGCTGCGACCAGAAATTGCACACACAAGCACTGCCACGATCACTCCAGGAGTAACAAGAATGCAAAAAAATGAATTATCAGACCTTTATGCAAAGCAAGCACATAACCCAGAAAACACACTCCCTAAAAGCTTTCCAGAGTTGAGGTCAACACCTCTGCAGCATCTTAACTCGAATTCTTGTAAGGTACTTTGTTGGCCTTTATGGTTACAAAAACAATCTTCTAAACACAAAAGATTAAAAGCTTGTTCTCCTGTGCCAGGGCTGGGCACACCCAGCAGAAGTGAATGGCCACAGAATGAAAACTGCTGAGAGACAGAGAAATAATAAATGGATTTTTCTAAAGGGCTGACTTAAAAACACTCATTAACAGCAAAATGTTGAATCAAGAAGCCAGAAAAGTGATTTCAATCTCCAAGATACTTATTACCTTATACCAAAGTACATCAGGTGGAATACAGATCCTTTGGTCTGTGGTATATTCCCATGTAACATCAATTAAATGCAAACCCCATGTTTTCCCATGCACCCCACAAGGCACTGCACAAGGACACTGATGATCTTGTTCATCTACACCGGGGATGTTCATGTTGCCATTGTCCAAACTGAAGCATCCAGAGACCTGCTCAGCCCACAGCACGTAGGTGTGGTGGCTGTGGGCAAGTCTGGAATACATATCTGAATGAACAGCATTTTAAAAGCTTCACTACCTGGGAAAGTCGGAATAAAGGCTGAAAATACAGTGTTAAATTCCATACCACATGTTGCACAGCAGATCTAGTCAAAGGTAACTTCATTTAATGAAGTTTCATCATTTAGTAAAGTTAATTAATCAACTATTTATCAAGAAGTATGAATTTTACAAAGCATATGATACAGTCTGAGCATTAAGGCCCAAGCCAATTTTAATGGTCACCTCATCCACTGAGATATGAAATATTTTGGAGCATTTTCTGTAAGATCATCTTGTACTTAAACAGCTGATTTAAAGACAGGAAGTAATGACAGAAAGAAAAAGTAGTTTTTCACAATACAAGGAGGACTAATGAGTCTGTACTGTGTCCTGCTTTTCAAGAGAAGCACACAAACACTGAATGAGTGCAAAGTTGTATGACAATACAGAACTATTTAAGAGATTAAAAAAATGCTGTTTGCTAAGAACTCCAGGAGGATAAAAGCAGATAAAATTAAAGGCAGGAGAATAAGAGAGAGAAAGAAATAACCTCACCTATACAATGAGGTCTTAATTAGCTACTGCAACTCGGAATTTTGAGACTGTTACAACTAATTGTGTTGGAACACCAACTCTGTACTCATTAAAAGCCCCAAGGAATGGAGAAGAAAACAACAAACAGCAGAAACAAAGAAAACAATATTTGGTTTTCAACAAGTAAGAACACAGAGTTAAACCAAGAAACATTAGTTTCAGTTTAAAAAGTTGGGGGTTTTACTGTCACCCTGTCCTTCCAGCTGTTATGCTCCGGTCTTACTTTATGTACAAAGCCTGGAAGAAGAGGCAATCTTCCCTGATTCTTCCGTTTCCACTCATTATCTCTTCCTTACATAAGATGAACTGGCAAAAAAAAAACCCCAAACCAACTGTTGGACACGCTCCCTCTACACTTGCAGTGATGCTACAATTATCTAGAACTGGCTTATTATCACAATAAACGGGACTCATGTACTTCAACAAAGCCGCTTCCCTAAATACACCACTTTGAATTAAGACAAGTGACAAAATACATGTTTAAATTTGCTAAGGAGTAACTTCAAAATATAAGTTTTGGCCACAACAAAAAGGGGAATTCAAAATTCAGTTCCTCCTCCCTCCCCAAAATCCCTTAAAAAAGTTTGACAAAGTACTTAAGACATAAAATAACCATTTGAAAAAGCAGACTTTTGCTCTTGGCCACTGGACTAAAAAGCCTCACAGCTAAATTGATTAAGTCTTGTTTTGCAAATAAAAGAGAAAAAACTTCCCTGGAAGAGGGGAAGATTTTCCTCTGCCTGTGCCCATGGACACATTCATTTAGAAGGAGTTGATTAGCTCGGTTCAATTGGCCAATTAGTGCTCTATATGTAACACTTCTGACTGATCCTACACTTGCATTTTTTCTTAGGGCCATTAGTTTAACCCTCATGGTACCACTTTGGAGAGCAATGAGCAGAGTTAATCCTGGAGGGAATCACTGCCTTCTTTCATAATTTCCCCTTTAGGATGTGCATTCTGTGAGTTCTGCTGGCCCAGCTGTGAGAAAGCATCCCATGTTCTCTCCCTGCCTGTCTGCTCAGCATTCCCTACCTGGACGTTTCTTTGTGAATCTAATGACAGATCCTGGAATTTACTTGAAAACACCCCTTGAACAGTTCAGTACCTAACACATGAATGGGGGCATATGTGAAACTCGACATTAGGGAAAAATAAATACTGATACATATGTGAGTGACATACACCTGTCAGGCTTTTCTAGCATTTCTCTGTACTGCTTTGAAACACCACAGCTTTTACAGCCCCACATCCCCATTCTCAGAGCAAAGTTACTGGGCACTGAGGCCAATGTTGGCCTCCTTTCAAGAGAAGATGCTTTGACAAGAAAGACACAAAAACCCACTCTAGTTTCACACAAGGCTTTGCAGTATAATGCAGTTTCACAGTCCTTAGATTTAAAAATCGTCTCTTTTTTATGATTTCGAGACAAATAACTTTCTTTTTTTAAACCAGAGGCCATGGCTCCCCATGCAGAGAGCACAGTGCACATGCTTGAGCTGCAAATGTGCACATTACTACAGCTCCTGAGGAGGCAGGTATTCTAAATGTATTTCCTTCAGTCAAGCAACAAAAAGAAAAAATATACCAAATACTAAAAAAAGAATCTTCCGTTTTTATATATTTTCCCAGGCGAAGAGATCAAGAAAGAGATAAGAAATGGCAGGGCAGCACTGACTCCAGTACAGAGAGGCAAGACACCCACAGGACCTGGAGCCATTTGTAATAAATGTGCACCCAGCATCAGAGGGGAAGTGTCTTCACTTCCTGACTTGATCGGTTTCTTCTGGAAACAATGACAAATCTGAAGGTGTTGTTTACGGCTCTCTGTCACCCATCCCCAGAAGAAATAGTGACTACAGGCTCTAAATACATCAGGATGGAGTTCACCTTCCCCAATCCACTTGCTATCTCCTTCAATATCACTGCTCCAGTCCCTTACATCCTTGAAAAAGGTTAAGTGACAAACAGCAAAACCTTGCAGGGTTCCCCACCACCATCATTACTTCCAACCAGTGACCCAATTCTGCAAGACAGAGCACCTCTTGAGATATGCAGAGAGCCCTCAACTCCAATCATCCAAGATGGGAGAGGAGGTCACTCAGCCTGCACAGTTTGCTCTTGGAGAAAGAAAATAATCCAAGATGCACCTCTTCTCACTCATCAGTACTCTCAGAGAATCTCAAAGCTGGTTTAATAGCCACATCATTTTCAGATAACATCACATTCCACTAATCTCCTTCCCAACTCATCTGTTTGAAGAAAGAGATCATTTCTGTAGTGAACAAGAGTGTCCTCAAGTGTAACAGCAAATAAACCAGTGTAAATGAAGTGCCATAGCAATATAAACAATGACCCTGAAAACCAGCAAGCTGCTGCTCGGGGTGACTCAAGGGACAATAATCACATTCTAAATGTCCACATCCACTAAACAAATTGCTAAGATTACCTCTGCAGCTAGAAACTCACCTGCACTGTAGGTGAGCATTTGCAACCTGTCCATGTGCCAAATCCCAGTGGGTGAAAAAACCCAAAACAAAACAAGTATGGCTCCCACACACTCTAAGTGAAGGAAAAACTCCTATTTGTGCATTATTTAGAAGAGAAACAATCCGTGCAGCACCTTTTATCACTTAAGGCTCCTCCACCTTAATAAGAGAAAGGACAGCCTGAAGGAGCAGAAATCCCAGTACTAGAGTCAAGTACCTACAGGAGAGATGGTTATTCTACTGCAAACCTCACTGAAGTTCTCTTTACTTCAGGCTCTAACATTATTGCTTTTCTGGCTTTCTTCAGAAACAGGGCTCATTGGGTTAATGTGGAATGTGTGCATGTACACAGCTTTCTGCCTATGCTCTCGTGACTCTCCTCAACCCCCCAACAAAACGTGACCGAGGGGTGGGGTCTCAATGACACTCAGATCCTACAAGTGTTGTAATAGGATGGTATATTCATAGGGGAAATAAATCTAAACACCTCTGTCTCCACTGAAAGGTGAACAAAGACACTGCAGAGAACCCAGAAGAGGTAAGGAAGGAAAAAGAGGAGGGGGAGGCAGAAGAAGAAAGAGACCTTGGGACACACAGGCTTCCTCCTTGCCGTGGCTCCCAGGCCTTCCTTGCTTGCACCGTTCCCAGTAAAATGCTCCTCAGTGGTGCCTGTGAGTGATAATCCAACACTTCCAAAACAAACAAAGCAGAAGCTGCCCCGAAGACTTATTGCTTTGCAGCTTCAAAGGTTTTTAAAGCGTTCACATAGGACTCGGTAACTACTACGCAGCTTTACATTAGTTAAAATTCACTGATTTCCCAGGGATGTGGAGAGTTACCTGGAGAGTCCCAACCGATATGCAGAATATCTTGTTCCAGCCTAAGCTCACACCCTCCTTCTCACAGGGGGACATTTAAAATATTCAAACATGTAATTCCCCTAAGAGATGCCCTATTAAGAATGCAGAGTGGAATTCATGTTGTAATACTCTAATTCTACAGACCAGCCTTTGCTAAGAATACTTGAAAAATACAATCTCACCCATAAGATAGGGGCAAAAGCATAATTATAGCTATTATGATGATAATAATGATTATTATTATTATTATTGTAATTATCACTATTCTCCTATTATCACCATAAATCCACAAAAGTTTTCAGCAAAGTCCAGGAAAAGGGAGGAAAAACTGACAGAGTGAACACAAAACATACATTTTATATGCACCCATTCTAACTTCATATAAATATATATATATATTCTGTATCCTTAGAACCAAAACTATTTTAAAACCAAATAAGCACTAATTAACATCTCAATGCTTCTTTCATAGGCTTTATCAATATAAAGAAAACCAAGCAGTGGAAAGCATTATACATTGAAGTTAGAAAAATATATAATTACATCAAAAATATCATTACACTGGTATCATGGCTTTAAAAACCATAAGACAGCAATATAAAATTAAGATAAATATTTACTCTCATTTTCAACTTTTGCTGAACCTGGAGAATGCAAACTGCTAAATTTCCCTTTCAGTATCAAACACTGACACAATGTTTGCCTTCAGGACAATTTCAACAAACATTTGAATCCAAACAACGCAAACAACACCCTTCCCCTTTATTTTATCCCCCCACTTTTCAAGTTAGAAAGTAATCCTGAGATGGGAAAAAGCCCACAAACAACAACGTAAAAGCTTTAAACAACACCCACCTCAAGTCTAAACCTATGACCTGAAACCTGACGGCCCCTTCCCAAGAGCAGAGGGAAAGGAGCACCAAGTCAAACCCACTACCAGCAGCAACACTGATGCTCAAAGCTACCGAAAGAGAGATGACACATAAAATCTGCTACTCATCAAGCAAGATGAGTCAGATGAACAACACAAAAGAAAGATGTTACAGCTCCAGAAAACATTTGTAACATACACAGGCTACACTGTTTTAAGTCAATGACCAATCTACCAGACGGAGAGATGCACACTTAAAAGGTCAAGAAACCAAATCAGAAGACTATTCTGCAGCATTAAGGATGCCATGTTATTATAGGAACAGTGGATGTGACGCAAGCTCTGTGTTTTTCAGCACTGGAAGCTCTCTCCCCAAAATGTCCCTTGATAAACACCTCCCAGGTCTAAATTTCTCATGCACTTAAAGGACACTTTAGTGAATTCAACATGAGTCATTTCACTGTCAGCATGTTCGTGTAATTAAGCTGCCACGTGTCTCAAGTGCATCAGTTGTAGGACAATTACTTAAGTCAAGCCAGTGCAAAATGACTGTATTGATGTCTGCATTACTGCATGATGATCGTGCCATGGCCAAACTTAGCAAGTGGAAGCACAGCAATGATGTTAAAGGGATTTCCAAATACAGTGGATTCAAAAAGCAAGCATGACAGAAAGATTAAGGTCTACAGCTGTCACGGGTCTGCCACGAAACAACAAAAAAACCCCTGTAAAGTGTTACCAAAACATACTATGACAAATGTGGTTTTTTTGCAATACTCATTAACATCTTCCCCATGAGACAGTGAAAGGGTTCCAAGAATGTAAAGATTACACCATGCAAACTCTATCAGTCATTAACATGTCAGCTTACACTTAATCCACCTTTTCCACACAGCAATTGCTTAGGAGATTTGCCAGGTTTAAGAATCAGATAAGATAACTCAATACCGGCAAATTAACAGTGGAGAGGGAAAAAAAAGGGCAAAGGAAAACCCATACAGATCAATAATCACAAGGATCTGCCACTGTTTCTCTGCTATCTATCCTGCACTGCTGTCTCCTGTGGAGAACATGTGCATGCAACAGGATACTGAAGTCTCCCAGTGTAACTGCCCAGCACGGACACACCAAACCCTGGCAAAGCCATTCTCCCAACACTTCCAAGCTACCTCTTAGCTGCGAGTCACAATAAAGGGGGGGAGCTCTATCGGCTTTATTGGGTTATCTATCTCGTCGAGAAAAATCTTCCCCTTTTTGCAGCAACATAGGTTCTGGGAAGAACTAGATTTAATTCTCGTCCCTCAATCACAGCAACAATTCGCAAACCAAACGCAAAAGAGGAAGTGGCTGAACTGTAGGCAGGAAGCCCACTAAGTCTTGTCCCCAGAGATGATCTTTTAGATAGACAGGCAAACACTTTCTTACTCTTTTGTTAAAATTGTACAATACATGCCATTAGCACCTACCACACAGGAAACCTATGTTTTCATTTAATTGATCTATTTTCATCCTGACATTGATTTACTTCGCCCCAACAGTGGGCTATTTTCAAACAGTAATCACACCTCACATGCAGATCAGGAATCCATCCTGCCAGGTGCTGCAGATGCTACAAGTTACAGCCCCTGCTCCTCCGAGAATGAGACTATTTGCCACTAACAACTTCTTCTCTTGCAAATCAAATACTTCTGACTAGTTCACATACATTGTAAACACTAAGTAAGTTGCAACAACGATATTTGTAAAGTTACAAAGTGGATTCTCTTTTTCTCCAGCGTGAGTTTCGCACGGTGCACCTTATATTGTGCCATAGAGAGCTGTTCGCTATGGTAACCTCCTGGGCTACTGACAGCAGCCAGCTCCCATGAAGGAAGGAAGGAACAGCAAAGAAACAGCAAGGTAGGCCTTTTCTTTTTCTGTAAAACCTTTCCCACCAGAATTCTGGCGTCAGAGTGGGTAAAACTGTCAGACATGAGGGTTACCATGTAAAATCATATTATAATGGCAACAAGTTTCTCCCAAGTAGATATAATTGTTCCGCTAAAGCACACATGTGACTGTGAAGCAGGCATCACTGGCCTGTTTCTGAATAAATACGGGCCTTGTGGAACTGCAATAGCAAACGTAGTTAACAATTCACAGCGAACTGCCCGCGCTGCTTTTCTTCTCCTTTCATTATTTCCACTGCGGAGGGGGGCGGGTGGGGGCCCTTTGCGCAGCAAGTTAGCAGAAAGCCACAGACGGAAAACTTGCACGGTCCTTCCGATGCGGGCATCCCGCCCTGCCGGCCGGGCGCCGCTCCCCGCCCAGCCCCAGCTTGGCGTCCCGGGGCATCCCCGGCGCTGTCACCCGACCTGCGGCTCCAGGGCCGGGCGCGGCGGGAGACAAAAGCTGCGGGCTGTGCGGGGCTGTGCCGGGGGTGCGGGGCTGTGCGGGGCTGTGCCGGGGGTGCGGGGCTATGTGGGTCTGTGTCGGGGGTGCGGGGCGGTGCGGGGCTGTGCCGGGCTATGTGG
>VWZF01005184.1:275819-389837 GCA_013396755.1 Sclerurus mexicanus
CTGGCACCGCGGCGGGCCCATGCCTGGCTGCCCTCGCCTTGTGGCGGACACCAGTTGCGAGCGACCCGAAATAAGTGCTCCGAGGGGAAGAGCGGGCGGATGGAGCGAGCTGTAATGGTTTGCCTGCGGCGCAGAGAAGCACCGAGACGCAGACAGAGCGGCGGGGCCGGCACGGCGGGCAGGGAGAGCGGAGGGNNNGGGCAGGAAGAGCGAAGGGAACCGTGAGCTCGCTCCCTGCGCACCGAGCGGGCGGACCGCACACGCCGGGCTCCCGCGGCTGCCGAGAGCGATGCTCGGCGGGATGTGCCCGGCCACGCGGCCTCTCCCGCGGGAGAGATGCTGCTCTCCACGCGGCTGAGAAACCCCCGCGTCCCACTGGCTTAAAGTAAAATAATTTAAAGAAAGCGGCATTTCCCCGTGTCGCTCGGGAGGGAGCACAGCCCGCCCGGGACGGGGGCCCGCGCCCGGCAGGAGCCGCACCGGGGATCGCACCGGGGCAGGGCTCCGCTCGGGCTGGAGCGCTTCTGCCCCACGGTCCTTGTCCCGGTGCGGCGGCCCGTTCCCGCTCCCATTCCCGCTCCTGCTCTCATTCCCGCTCCCGCTCCCATTCCCGCTCCTGCTCTCATTCCCGCTCCCGCTCCCATTCCCGATCCCGCTCCCCCCGAGGCCCGGGCCATCCGCTAGAGGGGGGTCTCGCCATGCCGATCCGCCCGGCCCCGCCGAGCGCCGCCGCTCCCGGCCCGGCACGCCGCAATTAACCACTCAAATTAAAACTGCCGCTGCTCCACCGCCTGATTGAGTCCCGGCAGACAGCGTCTGGATAGCCCAGCGCGGTCAGGCAGGTTTGTCCCCGAGTCCCCCAGGACATCGCCGCGTCCCCCGCGAGGCGCGGCGCTCACCCCCTGCCCAAAGCACAGCCGCTGAGACACTGAGGACTCGTCCTGCAAAAGCCCCAAACTAGTGCGCGACAGGAGGAAAACAGCTAAAGGCGGGTATCGCAAAGTTCTCAGTCCGTCAAGGGCAAGAAACGTGCCCCTTCAGAACGCTCGGGAGAAGGCAAACAGCAGAAGGAAACGTGATCCGCACTAGCCTGATCCGTGAGACACCTAAAAGGTCGGTTTTGCCACTGCACGCCGACTTTTGTATCCTATTAATCGTCAGTCATAGCAGAGCAGCTGTTTACAGAACCTTCGCCTGGCCAGCTCCGTGATACTTTAACTTTGTGTCATCTCTGGTGATTGGGAGGTTAAACAGGCACGGAAAGGAAACTGAATCTTTCTGGACTTTCTAGCATGTTAACAAAGCTCCCGAAACACGAGGCTAACACACTGCAAATGCACATTTCAGCACACGGGGATTAAGGCTCCTTATATCCACTTTGCAGGAATGGCAATACACAAGACACCCAACACCATTCTATTATCCGGTTTGGAGGATGAACTGGATAACTGAGCTGCCGTTCCAGCACTGCCTTCAGACAGCCAAGGTGCCTTGCTTCTGTCCTCAAGGCTTCTCTAGCACCCACCCTTCTGAAACTAGAAACTTTCTAATTTCCAGTGTAAATGTATTCACCACTAATTTATAGCCATTTGTTCTTTACCATTTTTGCCCTTCAAATTAAATAATTTTGCCTCTCTGATATTTACCTAAAATGTAATAGCAATTATAAATAGCAATTAGATCATCCCTCTCAGTCTTTCTGCTGTTTTTAATCTTCTCTCCAAATAGGTTTTCCACTCTTCCAGTGTCCTCTATACCTTCTACCCTGTGTGCACTGTTCTAAACAAGGTCTTAGCAACTGCCTTGTACCATGATATTAATACCTCACTGTCTACTGAAAATACTTCACTCGATGCATCCCAGAATACATTAGCATTTTTAAGACCACATTACAGTGCCATCATAGTTTTCCTACAACCAATAATGTACCTGCATTCCTCCTCTTGTAATCTCGCATTTGATGAACCTCTGAGCTTACTCGCAGTTATTCTAATTAATCTTTAAGTGCATGACTTCTTGCTGTTATATTCCAACCCATTTCTGGTACTCCAGGCAATAGATCATCTTCATCAATTGTGCTAGAGCAGTTTAAGATACTATGCCTTAAAAAAATGCCTCTTGTCCTATATGTAAGATTATTTAGCATCCTGCCTGCTCAAAGGTTTCTGCTTTTCCAGCAGCCTATTCCGTGCAATCTGTCCACACCTCTGGCCCCAACAGGGAGGTGGCAAATGCTGTTCCCGTAAAGCAGCCTGCTCCTGAGCTTCTGTGAAACTTCCCAGCTCTGGGCTACCCAAGAATTTCCCAGGATGTCCAATTTCTCTGACCAAAGCTACCATTGGCAACACACTCATCTCCTGTTTCTCTACAACCTCCTACAATATTTTAGAACGAGTTTTTGTTTTGATACAGACCATGGTAGGCCATTTCTGCTCCAAAATTAAACTGGAATGCTTAATGCAAAATAAGCCACATGTCTTTTAGGATCATCAGTCTCCTAATAATTAAAACTTATTTTCCTGGTTAACATTCAGCGGTTAAAGATGGATTCCAAATTTTCCCTAAAGCCTTAGTGCTTGAACCAGTAAGTCACATATATTGTTAGCCTCACACCACCTTTTTGTTCTGTTGTTCCCTTATTTTAAAGAAAAACCTTTTCTGAAGCTTAAGTGTTCAAGATGGGTGAACAGTGTTAGATAATTGTACCTGGGCTTTAAGTGTCAGTCAGTTTCCCTAAGCAGGGTTTTCTGCTCCTTTCACTGAAACATTTGCCTTTGTTTTGCTAAATTAATTAGGACCACACTCCTATAGACTGAAAGTGCCAAGAAGTCCCTCTGCCTTCACTGAACTTTTTCATGCAAAAACAGCAGGTTCAAGATGCACATCCCTGCACAGGACTGATGTGGGTTTGCAGTTCTGTGCCTGTACTCAAATGTAACTCAGAAAGCACAACATCCCCCTTCAGTGAAGTGGCATAATTCAGTTACAGAAATACTGCAAGTGTCTGCAGGAGCAAAACATGGAGGTGATTGCTTTGAGTTACAGATACATTAGTTCAAATTAGTTACAAGCTGGTTAAAAATTTTTGTCCCTACTTCTAGAGTAGAAGATTTGCTCGAGTAAAGGTTGAGAGACTAGAGCTAACCTAGACAAATGAGTAACATATACTGGCCTTACTGGGATTACTATTTGTGTCTTATGTAGGGAATCCAAGAGTTCCTCTGAAATCCTCGGACCCCTTGCGACCTTTGTCTGCAACCCAACTCCTTAACGGGACAAAACTGGTATTTGTGAAAGAAAAAAGGGCATTACAAGAGCTGCAGGGCAAACCAGCATGGCCCAGGATGCCCAAAGGGGAGCTGAGACCAAGCTGAGTTAATCTGACTCTCCGCAGGGAGCTCAACACAGTGGTTTGAACTCACTAAGTTTTCCATAACTATAGCGACTTTCTCAGCAAATGCTGCTGATGTTTAGCTGTTAGCTTAGAACTGCATGTCTTCTTCCAGAATACACAGTATTTTACTACAGTGTTAAAGAACATTTGCCAAAGACTTTTTAACCTTCAATGCTCTCTGTTCCCATGGGCAACAATGTACAGCTCGTACTTCTGGGATAATAACCAGAGACATGCACTGAAGTATTTGCAGTTGCCATTTCTGTGGAAAATGAATCAGGCCAACTCCAACCCAGAAAATAACCTCCTGTGGGTGACTGAGGGACATCCCTGGACTTCTGCTTTGCTCTTCCTCTTTTCGGACTTTGGTTAGCCTGTAAATTATGCCAGTTTTAAAGCTGGTGAAAGGCTCAGCTGACAGCCTTGTGAAAGACAATCTGTTAATCCTCAAAGGAACCATAACACAGACAGAAGAGCCACTCGAACTCTTCCCTCTGTGTTGCAGAAGTGTGCTGATGGCACCCAAGGTAAGTGCAATTCAGACCATCCAGCTCCTTCAGGGACCTTGTTAAAGATGCTCCCACTGTCAGCAGCAGGTGCAAGATGTGTCAGTAGCTTATTGTGTGGACATTGGGGATGTTAATAGCTATTGAGGCAGCACTTCCCTTTATTTCAAATATTAGAGACAGCTCTCTTTCAAAGGCATTTCGTTGGCAGACAGATATGCTTGATCAGGTTCAGCTTAGGATGGAGGGAAGAATCTGAGATCCAAGTGGTTTGCTGCCTACCTTCCCTTCCCCAACTGCCTACTTTCTGGTTTCAAGACTCCAGACTTGGCACAAGAAAGCGTCGGGGCCCATGTACCTCCCTTTTCAGTCATTTTGGAGTAAGTGACCCTAAAAAAATATGGCTACAGGGCCTTTAGTTGGAGGTTCAGCTGGAAGCAGCATCAGCAGCAATAGCATCTGTAAGCTGGCCCCCACAGACTGGGGACACCCAGCTTCCATATTCTCTCCTGTTCAGCTTCTGACATGGTCCTTTATGCTTGAATGTTTTCCACCTGCATTTTTGCTTCTTTCTTGTTTCTCCTGACTGCTGTACACCCAATTTTTGTTATTTCCTGCTAGTGCCTATAGTACCTCGCTTGGGTTGTTTGATTTGTTTTACACTACAGATTAATTCCTAACATTGTAAGAAAAACATTCATGGGAGAAACCTGACTTTTACCAGCCATGATGCTGTTAACCTTACATGTGTATTTTTCCCTTGCCCTTTTTTAGTCTATTTAGACTTAGCTTTTCAGGGAGGTTACTAAAGTACTTTTCCTTTTCCAGGGCATCAGAGAGGATGAGAAAATTCTAGGGGAGAAGAAGGAATTTGCTGTCACCTTCTTCCAGTACAATTTTTGTAGTAAGCACCTGTTGTGGAAGACTGAACTATTGTTTGTGCTTGTGGCAGGCAGAACGCCTGAACATCAAGGCACCTCTTGCTTCATGTCCCCATGGCCCTCACATCTCTGCAGTGTGGGCTGTCTCTGCAACAGAGCCTGCTGCCACAGAACTAGTGTTGGCTTCAAACCAAATCACACCCAGCTCCAATAATCTCAAATAAAAAGGGAAACAGAAGGGGAAAGCAAGTATGGTCACAAAACAGGGAAGAGTTAAGCATATAAATACTCCATAAAGAAGATACTATGAGAACTAGAGTATTCATCTTGAGAGAAAAGCAAAGCTCCTCTGATTATATGATGTTAACTTTGCCGTTTTATGGTTCTGCTCTTAATGTTTCTTTCTATCTACTTTCCAGCTTCTTATACAAGTCAATTTAACACCTGTACATGATGGCTCCTGTCAACCCACAATACTGAAGGACCCTTGGCTTCAGTCAGGCCATACCCTTGCTGGTGTTAACTTCCACATACTGCCAGTATTGTCAGTATTTGACTGTGACTCACAATACTGATCAGCAAGTATTTGCAAAAGGAGATACAGGGAATGTTTTGAGAGGGTTTTAAGAGCCATAGAGGGAAAAGAAAGGCAGACAACATACCTTTTAGTGATAAAGTTTAGATACCACAATGAGATTGTGCAAAAGCAATATTACAATATACCTAAGAACAAAACCCCATTCAATTGTTTCAATTTACAGGCATACTGATTCCCCCCCACCTCCCAGATTAGAAATGTTAGTGTAGTTTTGGAAAATCCTGATCAGCCCAAGCACAGAAACCATATTAGGAAGACTGATTATAAACAGCAGTGAAGCAGCCCATCTTGTTTCATTATGCAAGCCAAATGAAACACAGAAATTAAACCAAGAGCGGGAAAACAACTAAGACTTAAAACTGTGTTGGGAATACTCCAAAGACTCATTAACAGATGAAAAAGTATGATTATCTTATTAGGAGTACTACCACCCATACAGAAGCTCTGATCAAAACAATAATTAAACCACCAATAACAATCTCCCTGCATCATTAAATACTTTTGTACAAATAAATTAACTCTGCCAGCCAGAAATATCAAATGGAGATAATTTACCTCAACCAGCTAATAGGTCCAAATATGCAGAAAGCCTCTTGCATTCTTACCTGGGAACGTGCTATCATTCTTCTTCCAAAAGAAGCTTTAAATAAATGATTTTGAAAGCATTCCTATAAATTTCTGTATTTACATCACTGCTGATAAATCAATGAACCATGTGGCTTGAGATAACAACCTGTCCCTTTGCCAGTGGTGAAAACTGATTCCCTTCCAGCTAGCACGTGCAGCTGGGCAGGAATATTTATTTTGGAGCAAAGTAAATGGACACTCAAGTGCAATTGTTGATACGCAGAATCTGGCAACAAATCAATATTGACTTTAAATAACCAATTTATGCCACTACCTTTAAATACCCATGAATCTTGTTAAAATCCCATAGTGTGATGTCCTGAAGTGGCAGAGACTGCTTAATTTCTTCTGGTTTGTGGGTTTATCGAATTTGAGGCTTTAAGAATCCTGTTATTGGTGAGTGTCAGTTTCTAGCTTTTCTCTTTTATTGGCTTTCTCTGAAATATCTCCTGAGCTCTTATATCTTCACTTCAATTTGATTTTTTTCCCTGTGTCTAAGAAGGGTGCAGGTCTGAAGTCAGCATGTGTGTGTTACTGCCTTGACTTTACAGAGGCAACCACTACCAACATTATTTGGAGTTTCAGGGGCAGATATACTGAGCCTTTATTCATGCTCCTTTAAGCAATCTAAAGAAGTGCAAACATATTAGACATTTTGCCATATGGTTCAAAACTGCATTCTTGAGCTCCATATATAGCAGTGCTTATCTATGTATCATCTTGTAGTATAATTATCAAAAATTTAAGTGGAGGATTAAGAAAATTGCCTAGATTCTTGAGGTCAAAATCAACATTTAGACACAGAAATACAATGCAGAAACCAGGAGATGAAATTGCTACAAGGCAAAAACTCACCTTCCCAGACGCACCGCCAAGAACGGGTCAGGGCTGAGATACATCAGCAAAGCAGCACTTGTAGAGACCTTGAGCCACTGCAGCCCATGCTGGACCTGTTTAGGGGAAAGCAGAGTAGCCTCAGAGGTGTGTCACTGTGGGACCTTTCACTGGCAGGAAGCTCAAAAGAGTGTAAAATTACTGGTTTGAAATAGATTAGAACCAAGGAGCCTTATGTTACTATGATGGTTTAATATGCATTTTTAGGAGTATCCCACAAGACAAGTTCAGCCTGTTCATGGAAGTGAGGAGACAGGAAAACCCTTTGGAAGAACTGCAGAGAAAGGGAGCTATTTTTCTGGTGTGCTAGACTCTACACCATCTTTGACTAGCTACTGTTTTAGCCTTGATTTGTGAATATATTAAGCAGCTGAACAGGTTTACATGTTTATTCATTTTCTCCCTTAATTTAAGAGGAAGTTGTATGACAAATCTAACTGTACTGCCTCAGGGAAAAATACAGGCTGTGTCCCATGATAGATGAAGTGATCAGCACAGCCATGAGCACCTGCATTGTACCTGGGTTCTTTAGGAAATGCCACCTAATTTCTGGAACACTTGTAATGTACATAACACAGTGAGAATCAGACCTCTTGCTCACTGGTGCAACACAATTATTGCTGCCCTGTCAAAAAGCAGGGCAGTCCCTTGAAGTGTCACTGAACACTTAACTATTTTTGAGCTTATTTCATCTTCTTGTGTGTCATTTGTGAGAAACTGTCTCTGAGGAGAAGACAGTAAACCAGGAGGACCAGTCTGATCCATTCTAACAAACCCAATATTCCTAAATCATGCTCTTTAGTTTCCCAAACTAACTTACCTCACCGTTTCCCCTTTGTGCCTAGAAAGATTTATTGTTTTTATTCAACCTGAAAATCTGCTGGCATTAGATATATTAGGATACCCACAGGTGGTTCTTTTGTCATCCTATCACTGCAGTGGGAAGATAGCAAAATAAATCAATAAAAACAATGTCTTGGCTGATGCTTGGGGAAACCAATCTGTGGTTGAATATACAGCTCAGCAACACACTGCCCTGTGAGCAGGCAGCACTAGGTACTGTGGCTTCCACCCACTGGAGATCTCAAATAAGGATGCTGGGGTTTATTTAGCATTTTCCCACCACTCAGGTTTCTATCTAATTCATTACCCTTTTTAAAATAACAGTTTCTTATAATTTACTTTTTTTTCAGATCAACACTAGAGTGAGGGTTACTTTTCCACAAGCTCATGTTTTCTTCCTTTGAGTTGAACACTTTTGTTTTGTAGCAAGAGCCTAGTATAAAGCTGATTCTCAGTTGCCACTATCCAGTGTTTGTTTTCAAAGACTATATGCAAATCATGTCAGTGCTGCCTTCTGCACTTCCTCCATTTTATTTCCTATTGAGACTGAATGTGAAGAGCTGCAGTCTATTTAGAACATCGTTGTTATTGCAGAAAAAAAAAAAAACTAACAAAAAACCAAACCAAACCAAACCAAAAAACCTAAACTCAAAGCTATTTCCAAAAGTAGACTTTCTTAGAATCAGTGTATTTTCTTCTCCTTATAACAGAAATAAGTATAAGCATTCTGAGTTTTTAGTTACCCTCCCAGGTCTTACAAGATGTAAGGGGAGGCAGAGCGGGTATGGAAAGAAAAGCTGTTGATTAGTAAATCCATTTATGCTTTGTTAAGGAAGCATCATATAAACTGCTGGAGTGAAGTGAAACCTAGGAGAAACAAGTAGCAATTTACTCTATAGCTGCACTCTGGAATGATTTTCCCCTATAGACACAGTGGACATTAGCAAGCACAGGCACAGGAGAGCAGCCTCTGGTTGAACTTGTCTCCCAAGAACCACAGAGCTCCAGGGCACACAGGGCCAGGGGGTGCTGGCACGGGGGAAGGCATTCCCCACCCTGTACAGACCTTGCCACACGCTTTACTATGCATGTCTTCTGGAGTCCAGACAAACGCCAGAGGAACGTGACTCAGAACCTGAGCTAACCCGAGAAGGAACGCAGCAATGTCCGTCAGGATCCAGCTCTCTGTGCTCTCAGAAGAACACTGCTTTGTCCTACTTTTGCCATGGATTTCATACTGGAAGCCATGGAAAACTGAAAACTCATAAAGCCATAACTGAAACCATTTAATAATTGAAGCCATCGAAGGACCTCTAATGGAAAGCACAGCTTTGGTTTTCTGGTGTTCTATTAAGGGAAGACTGGTGCTGTGTGTGTTTCAGATCTGGTTGATGTATTTCTATTTTTTATCTTGAATACAGTGTCCAAGTGCAGATCCAAAAAGTGAAATACATAAGGAACAAACAACAGCTGTTTCCTACAGGCTGCCATGCCTACTATACAGAATATTTTTTACCTTGTCAATCAAATATAGGAGCTCTTCAGTGGACGTAGTCACACAAAACAGGCCTCCTGTTTCCCAGAGCTTTTAGGTTTAAATTCCCCTTACTGCAGAGCCAGGTGTTCCATGTTTCTGTTGCAGAAGCAGAGCTCTGTGTCTCTCTGTCAAGGAAAGCATTTGTTAATTGTTTCCAAAAAAACCTAGAGTGAATAAACATTTCGCTAAACAGCTAAAACATGCATAAGGTGCCCTACGCAATTTTCAGCACTCTCAGCTGCAGCACAAGATGCTCGTGTAGCAAGAACAGTCATGCCAGATGTTAGGTACGAACCCGCTTGTTTCCGCTGCGTTCCCACTGTGGGGGGGTTGCTTTAACTCCGTGGCAATCGTGCACAGACCTTGCTGAGGCATAAAAAGCCTCCCCAAGCAAATCTGAGACCCCTCCAGCACCAGAGCCTTTGTGCTTTGCTTGCATCCAGGCTGAATGCTCAGGAAGCCTTACGGTGGGAATGGGAGCCAAGGCTCGGTCAGCTTAGTTATGAGAAACAGAGTCAATGCAAATAGGCAACTACTATTGTGAAGCAAGAAACACACATTTTTTAATTTAACCTTCACTTTGCCGCAGCAAGAAAGAACGCGGGGGGTTGATTACCAAAATGACTCAGCTAAGACTTCGGTTTGCTCTTTTCTATGCCCCGTACAGTCCAGTTCCTGGGAATCTTTTTTTGTTTTGGTTTGGTGTTTTTTGTTCAAGAACTGGACAGCAGAGGGTGCCAAACCCCCAAGAGGGAGCGCACCCAGGAGCTCTCCCGCATCCCCCCAGTTCCCCGCTGACAGCCCAGCTCCAGCACGAGGGGTCCAGCCGCAGCGAGACCCCTAGAGCCGCGGGGACCCTCTCGCTGAGAGCTGAGCTGAAGCGTCTTATCGCCTTTGGTTGTGTCAGCACTTCCATTACAGTTTATAACCTCTTTCTTTGTGGATCAATCCAGGCTACTGCGAGACAAGTTATTTTCTCTCTGATGTGCAATTGGCACTCAATGTTATCTCAGGAATCTGAAGCCGTGTTTTGTTATCAGGATGTTGCAGAGATGACTCACTAAATTAAAAGACAGCACTTGATCATCCAGAGCAGAGCATAAACCTTCCCCCACCTTTAACATGTGCTACAAATATGACACAGCCATCGATGAACTAAATCTGTTTAACTTGACATTGCTTGTACACAGCTTTTTGCTCTGGACAAGGAAACACGAAATTAAAACATCAGCAGCTCTGAAATCCCATTCTCATCCTACGGCGAATTATGAAATGAAGTGGTATTATATTAGCAGGCATTTCTTCCTGTTCTAATAAAAAGATACACATTCTACATTTTCTGCAAACACTACTCATGGGAATGAGATGGAAATTGGTCCTTGAGTAGTAACTAGTTACAATAGCTTCTAAACGAGCTTAAAAAATATTCTGATTGTATTTAGGAGCCAAATCCCAAAGTCTCTATTGTATTCATAATCTTGTTCTTTGCTGGAGTCAAACTGCTGCACTTGGTCCAAACATATCTTTTTCTTGCCAGTCCCTGTCCTGAGGATGAGCACTGTCAGATGGCCAGTTTTACTGTTCAGATACCTGATACACATAATCACTGTCCCATTATTTCTACACAGGAATGGGATCCATCATTCCTAACTCAAAACCGTGCAGATAACAATTGATAATTTGTAAACAGTTATTCGCTTTGAATGAGTTATGTAGGCTCTGTTTGCTTAATCCAGCTATTTGTCAGCTTTATCAGTCACTTATCAACAGAAGCAGAAAGCAGGGCACACATTACCCATTCATCATCTCTCCTGCCTCTGGAACACGCACAATATATATTGCACATGCCACAGCACTGGTGAAATAGCTGCCAGTATAACACTGCCAGCACAACTGAGTGTAATAGTTACTTTCTCCATGCCAAAACTTGTGGGGTGTCTCACAGAGGGGTAACATCCTCATTTGGCCCCAGTGCTTACACCTAACAAATGAAGTTATCGCTGGTACGGGCAGGAAGGCGGGCAGGGCTCTCACTGGGTTGGGAACACCCAACACGCCTGTGCAACAGTGTGGGAGGATGTTTTATGACCGTGGAAAAGTGCAGAAGACACTGTTAGAGAGGCCCTGTGGTCCCTTGGGGTCCAAGGAGGTACAACAGTTAATTGTACTACACAGACAAAGATGTGTACCTCACAAAGGTGCTTTTGTCACAGTTTCAATCAAACCAAAATTATTGTGTTCCTTAACCAAAAAGCCTTACTGGAAAACCAAGGCTAGAAAATCACCAACTCTGCTAGAAAAAGGACACACCCCACCAGCCTTATGGAAACCAAGGGCATTGGAATCCGTTCAATGAGCCCACCAGGAAAGAGGCACTGGCATTCTTTTAAACAAAGATTAACCTTTTGAATAAAGTCTGGCAGGGAGATGGAGACTTAGAAGAGCTTTAAATAAATAAGCTCTTTCTGCTCGCTCTTTACAGGAAGGTAGAAAGCTGTTGTAAGGATTTCAGGTGTATTATGTCATGAAAATATTTCTGCTTGAATAAACCTCATGAGAACACATTTTTTAAAAGCTATTATTTTGTAGTTCCCACAAATTCACTATTATCTATCCAGAAAATATTTGCTGCTGCTTATTTCCCCCCTGAGATGTTCCTTTGTTTCTTCCTTTGACGTGGGGAGAATAGTTGTGTGGGTGACTACTGTGACAAGCAATTTCCCTTCTGAGGGAAAACTTGTGCTATTTTTCAATCCAAGAGTCCATATGCCCTTTTTAAGATGAAAAAATTAGAGCTCACAAATAATTTAATAGTGTCTCAACATTTAGATAAATCACTCAAACATGAGGTAGTGACAGTGTAGAAGCTGACAGGCTGAGTTGGCTCTGCTGGTCTTTCACTAATAGTCCCACAGTGAATCAGGAAAGGGGGAGGTCTGGCAAATCTCCCTGGGATATGTGATTCCCAGGAACTCTCCTTCGGAGAGCAGAACCTCCTGGAAACGATGCTCTTCAGGGCACTGCCAAGGTGGAACAATGTTAAAAAATGTTAAAAATCACAGGTAATGTGGCTGTGCAGCCACTGATCCCTAGCTCAGTTCAGACACTTGTGAATGCTGCAGTGTAGACGAGCCCTTTGGAGAGCTTAATAGGTTAAGAGAATCCATTACTTTTTGCTGATTTATTTTATAATGGCTCATTTACATGCACTAAGAAATGGTATTCTTATACTAGTAAAAAGACACAGATTGCCTCTTTGCAGTCATACAAGTTTTCAATTTTAGACAAGATCTTTAAAAAATTGACAGTGTTATGAACTTCCAAGAAGCTTTTCAAAGTCACTTAGGTTTTCAAAATCTATTACGGTTATTTTTTTCCTTCATATTCCAAAGGTTTATATTTTTGTACGCATGGTACTAACAAATCCTCTTATATATGTTGAGCAATATGAAAAATAGGACACTAATGTTTTAAAGTCTCTAAAACACTGCTCAAATTGACTGTAAAATGTGGCATTTCTACAATACATGATTGTTTGGCGGGATATAAAAGCTTACTGGTTCTCATTTGGGTGATTTGCATAACTTGTTCATGGCATCATTTGTAAATATTATGCCCATCCCAAGCTGCCACTGATAAAAAGAATAAGATCCCTTTTGCCAAAGCACATCGTACTATAGATGAGAACAAAACCCATCCTGTCTAAAAAGAGGGAAATTATACAAAGCAAGTTAAAATCTTATACTGCATTAATCTCAGAAATCACTTTTGATGTCTGTTGGAGAACATAAAAGTGAAAAAAATTGCCTGCCCTGTGCAAAGCGGCTCTAGGAGGACTGAACAAGCCAAGGAGCCGTGGCTGTACCTGGGGAGCAGTTTGCTGTGAGCGTGGTTATACCAGCACCCAGAAAGGCCCCTTGCTGTGCATTAAAGACGGGCTGGGCTGAGCAGGGTTACTCTGACTCCCCAGGCTCACTGAGGATGAAGACGTAGAGAGCAGTTCTGTTTCACGCAGACAGATGACAGTTCAGTTTGCTCACTGGCCTGTGTTGACTCTTGGATACCAACAAAACCAAGCCACTGCAACAAATCTATTTCACCCGAAGAGACTGAATACAGAGGAAAAGTTCATCTTTTTAGCAAGGCAGGGCATCTTCCATATGATCATCTTAGAGTGTGATTTAATATTAATGACCATCCTAGGAGATGGCAGTTTTGACTTCTGCTACTGAGTTCCCTGACCTGTGCTTGCTTAGGAAAGGTCCTCCAAGTGATGCTGCATTTCTTGTGGGTGAAGGCTGTGGTGAACACAATGCTGTCTGTCCTTAGAGGCTCTGCCACAGTCACCAAACAGATGGATGTCTGGAAAGCATAGTGTTTGTTCACCTTCACAGTCCAGAATTTGTCATTGTGGCTGTTTCATGGTCTCCCTGATTAAAAAGCTCAAATGAAGATTTTTGTCTCTGTATCGAGAGTTTTTAGTGGGAAGGAAGAAGATCAACTAGGACGCAGAGGGTAACCACATCTATCTTAGAGTTTCAAACTCTATTGGCAGCTGTGCCAACATCCCTGTGCTAATTTTTATGCAAGTAGTTGAACTGGCTGTTGTAAACTTTTGGTTAATAGGGCAGGCCCTGAGAGATGCTGATACCTGTAGACGTGAAGGTTAACACTTCAGCAAGGTACCATTTATACATGGTCTGCAGCAGAGCTCTGAAGGTGCTGCTGGGCAGGGAGGACAATATACTGCTCAGCTCCACTAAACCTGACAGCTGGCTTAACTGCAGTGTTTTAGCTGTGACTTCTGAAATCAGTGAGATTTAATGGCTTGCTTTGGATAGTGCCTTTCCCCCTCACCTTGCATTTTTCTACTTTAATTTAACAACCTAACAAAGAATGGCTTTTTTCAATCAGACCTTACACTAGGAAAAAAGACTTTAAGCCAGCAGACAAGGCAAAGGAATCCCCAGAGAAAGTGCTTGGTGTTATTTCCTCTGGTGAATCTTTTCCTGCCAGGTTGAATCGGGAAAAGAGGCAGAAAAGAAAGTTAGAATTTGTCTTTATCATGAAAGACAGGGAAAAAAAAGGGGTGGGTGACTAATTATGAGGTGATACATACTCTATTGCTTTAGTATAGAGATGCCAGCAATAACCTCAGGTATAGGAATATTTTTAAAGTACAATGCCGGCACTTCTGTAGATATAGCAAATGAAAAGTATTAGAGATTGTGTTCTTCCCATCTCAATGGCAACAAGATTCAAACACAATTTCCAGCCATCAAAACCACCAGTGTTTTACCAAAGCAAGATACTTCTAGGAACATAATACTGCATATACCCTTCTTATTTGCTACAAAGCAAGATTAACTCAGGTAATGGATTTATACTGAGGAGTGGAGTACAAAGCTAGTGATTTTTGAAAGTAATCTGACTATCTGGGCAATAAAATGTGGAATTATGGAAAAAAATCTACTTTTAAAATAAGTGTGCTAATCAATAATGCTACGTTGTCGTGTAGAAGCTGCAATTAACTTTTCAACCTGGTTCTTGCAGCTCTGTATGTGTGACTTTTAGACCAAGAAAAGCTTTTCTTTAAAAGCTGTAGCAAAGATGAGGTTTGAGTTGTGAAAGTATGAAATAAGGAAAGATAAAGATTTGTATTTTAGAATTTGCTCTGGATTCAAATTCCTGGTTCGCTGATCTTAAAGAGAAAATTGAACCCAGGACTTTTACCTTAAATACCAGCAGCTGGTTACTGAGGAGGTTGATCCAGCTCTGTAGGTTTAATTAGAATGGGATCCAAGAAATTATTCTCAAAAACCTTCACACAAATATTTTGCTTTGCTGAGTCCATATTCTTAATGAAAGAGCAGGATATAAAACTGCTTCTGAATAACTTTTCTCTGGATTATACAAATAAATGTACTTCATGTTCCCTACTTAATTACTGGTATACATGCATATCTACCCTGTGTCCAGAAGACTGACCCAACAGAATTAAAACTAGCTGAGGGAATAAGCCAGCCAAAGAATCACTCTGCTAAGTGATCTTGAGTAAAACCAAGCAGCAAAAAAGCACAGAATCAGCAGTGCTGCAGCACTGTCTGTACTGTGCATTTCTGAACTGGCTCAGCAAGACACGAGAGGTTACTGCCAGAGCACAGCAACAGCCAGACAGAACAGCAGTTATTTCCCAGAGGACAGTTCCCATGTGCTGGAGCTGGCTCAGCAGGTGGCTTCTGCTT
This sequence comes from Sclerurus mexicanus, assembly GCA_013396755.1. Classification (NCBI taxonomy): domain Eukaryota; kingdom Metazoa; phylum Chordata; class Aves; order Passeriformes; family Furnariidae; genus Sclerurus; species Sclerurus mexicanus. The sequence goes on from VWZF01005184.1 coordinate 291,345, forward strand.
CACACTTTGAGCATCAGTGTTGGGGTCAGTCCTTCATTAAGCTTGGGAATAGAACCCACCTATGGAAAGGAATACCAGCCAGAACCTTCTCCAACTCAGGTGGCTGCAGCTTTCAAGAGAGCGCTGGAACTCAGAGCCCCTGGAAAGAAAGTCCTAAAATAATTAGTCACTGACAGCAAAGCTCCTGCGTGCAGGTGCAAAGCCTGAATTTACCATGCTTTGTCCACAACAAAATGCCTTGGTTATTCACAGGGCTTGGCTGGAAACATGGCAAACTAAAAGAGAGTAAGAGTAAAGGCAGATGAGGCTGTTGGTGACCTGGACTGGCTGACAGCTCATGACATCTACTGAGTAAACAATTTGATAGCACAGAAATGAAGGGGCGACTATTCAATAAAATCAGAAAAAATCTGAGCTCACAGTGGTCAGAAGGTGTTGTAGTGGGACACAGACATGTCCTGAAAAAAACCCAAAACATGACTCTCCATCCAGTTCCTTCCCAGCAGACCTCGGTGTGAACAGGCAGCTTGGAACAGAGGCATCCCAGTTTGCTCGGGGCTGTCACTCTTACTGAGTGACCACGACACGAAAAATAAAGTTGGCCAGGTAGAATAAGTGATGAGATGATCACGGCTCCAGCTCAAAGCCACAGTCCTGTTTCTGGATAACATTTAAAGCACCTTGAGCAATTCCCAAGGATCAGGTGTGGACCTTTTGTTTGACTAAATCTCCCTCTGCAGCAAGGTTTACGTGAAAAGGCAGCAGCTGGAAATCAATAGATGGGAGCAGCAGCAGGAGGAAGATAAACATAAATTGCTCCTGCTGAAAGATAGTGATGTGCATGTGTTAATCCCCTCCCAGTATATAAATCCAGGAGCTATTGCAATTATCATGCTGAGCAAGGAAAACCAAAAAGATGATGGTAGAAGAGGCCCAAGAATCTACTAGATGCTCCAATGAAGATTTTTTTAAGGAGTCCCTCACTTTAATCTCATTCTTTCTGAACATAGAATGGGATTTGGTTATTTAATCTCCACTGACCAGAATGGAGACCTAAATAAAGGGAGGAGAAGGAGGCACAGCATCACAGCTGATGGTCTCCCACCTTCAATCAGCTGCAAACATTGCATTTCCGTAACGCTCCTTGGTGCTCACTAACCTTTGGGTTGACTGAGGGACCACAGAAATAAGTGAGCTGTGCTGTGGATGAAAGGAGAGAGATTAACCCTTTGAGCAAGACTAGAATGCCCTGCAGGTCTGTCGTGACAGAGCAGCCCGAGGCCCTGGGCATAACACCCTGTTGAAGAACAACACAACCTGAATTTTGTTTTTAAAATTCCTTCTTATCATCAAAATAGTTGGAAACAACAAAAGAAACTATAAACATGTCAAAACCAGACTGGAAGGTCTGGTATCAGTAGAGCAATAGTTACTACCCTGACAGTTACAAGGCTACAGGTTGTATTTTTACTGTATTTGATTTTTCTGTTCTTTAAGGACTGACCGCAGAATAAACCTTGACACAGCCAAAATTGGATGGTACTAATGAAGCACCCAAGAGGACAACATGCTGTTCCTCTGTGTGAGCAGCAAATGACTGGTAATTAAATAGCTGTCAGTGGGGGGTGCCTGATGTATTTTTATTAACTTTTTGTGTCTACTGCACACATGCTCCAGAGTGACCAGCTCAGGTAGGCTGCATGGCATTTGAAGCTCAATTTCCTGAGCTGAAAGCCTAATAACCTGGCAGAGCACAATATTACCAGTGCTTCAACTTGCTCGCTTTCTCGTGGTGGTGCACAATTAATTTTTGATCTGGAAGGGCTGACTGACATTTACAGGCAGTGCAGACACCTGCTTTAGAGCAGGGATTTCTTTCTGTTTCTATAAAGTGCAATACATAATTCAGCTAATATTAGATAAATAAGGTCTATAGAAAAGGTTGCAGCTGCTTAGTGGTCTCAAGCTTTTTTTTTCTTGATAGCAGAAAGTGAATGTACCCGACACAAAAAGAGTTTGGCTTGGGGATTTGCTCAAGTGAGAGTGTTGTGTAGTACAAATGAGTTTTACAGATAAATGCCATAATGTTTGACACTGAAATCCAGACATTAGCTGGGCCCAACCTGAAGGATGCACAATTAAGGAGAGAACACTTAAAAAAGTGTCTTGTATTTTAGTTCTGTTTTATTACTGCTTAGCAGAAGGCATAAAATGGTCCAAGAGAACAAAATGGGCACATGTTTTGAAGACAAAGTTGTTAAGCAACCTGATATCAAGGGAAGATTGCAGAAGACAGGCTGGCTTTTAAAAGAAATACCAAATATTAACACAGTAGCAAGTAAGGAGATTTTGATAATTAGCGAAATATCCTCACCTGGAACCACAGAATGGCCTGGGTTGGAAGGGACCTTAAATATCCTCCAGTCCTGACCCCCCTGCCACGGACAGGGACACCTTTCACTAAACCAGGTTGCTGAAGCAACAAATTTTATTGCACTCAAAATAACATTTGATGAATAAGGGCTTGTAATCCCTACAGGGACATGCCCAGGTACACAGGTAAGGGTGACATGCATAAGAACACTGTCACAAGTCTTGTGGGCTTTATTAGAAGTGCTGAAGGGAATACTCAGCCCATGGACCTTGAGACAAGTGCTCTACTGATACCCTGCTTTTTCAACAAATACAAAACACAGAGCACCTTAAATTCAGGTTTTGTCAGTACTTGGCAAAGGAATGCCAGACTGGGTTTGGCATTTCTCCTGAAACAGGACACAGTGTCCTTTGGTGTGGTTGTTCCAGTGGAATAAAGGGTGGCTCTCTCCAGGTCCTGCTGCTGGGAGGGACTGCTCTCAAGGAGTGGACAGCTCTTCAGGAAGTACTTTATGCACAATACATTGCACTGTGCAACTTAATAACCCAGTGTTCAGCTACTAAACTGCCACATTTTCAACAAATCCTTGGAGAAATGTAGAAATCCTACCGAAACTACTGCCTTATCAGTCCTTGGAAATTTTCTGATGTGCAGGAGAGCAGAGAGCATGTCTTATACTGAAAATAAGATCAGACATTTCCTTCGTCTGACAGCCAGCTGTGGTTAATGGGATTCTAATTTAATCAGAGGACAGAATGGGGCAGATGTAACACTGATAAATTAGAACAGGGATCAACATGCTTGGGTAGTGAAAGTAGGGGTTGCCATGAATAGTGACAATTTCAGAAGAAACCACAAAGTGTCCAAAAAGGATTTTGCATACAACAGTGGGGCAGACCCACAGCATGACAAGTTGAAACATGCCTGGATTCTAAAACTGCTCTGAATTTCCTTATGTATTGTGCTCTGTCCAGCCCTACCTGAACAGTAACATCATTTTTCAAAGACGGCTGAGTTGTTTCAAGCAGCACCAGAAGTGCGCTTCCTTTTCTTAATGCAGGCTAAGCTGCAAACACACAGAAGAGAGAAAGCCTGGTGAGGAAACTAGAACTCATCCAAAGCCTTATTTTTCACTTCCCAGTTACTGTTTACTCACTGAACATGAATTACTCCTGCTTTCAAGGCTCGCTGTGTGGATACCTCCTTCGTGTGCCTCTGAAGGCAGCCCAAGATGTTCTGCAAGAGTTGCTCTACACCTTCCACCATGTAACCCCTCTCCTAGAACTAATGCCTCAGGTAGACAACTAGGATAAGCTGGAAGATCCCTGCCATCATTTGGCCTCCTTGTCACAGGAGGTTGTAAACGCAGGTGTATAGGGATTCAAAACTTACTGGACAGATGAATGGAAGAAAGGCTCTTCCAAACAGATGCAGTGACTGGTTTAGGAATTGTGCTGCAGATGACTGAAGACTGGGAGAGTATTTTGAGTAGCACCACTGTATGCTTGCCCTGTCTTTATGCTGTTCACCTGACATTTGCAGAGGCCAGAGAGAGATTATTGCAGTAAATGGGTCTTTGCCTGACTCGCTGTTTTATTATTTTCTGCAGTGATGGTAAATGTCCCTGTCCAAAGAACTGGGTGCTTTACAGTAAACATCTGGATGTGTTTCCCTTGCAGTGCTTATCAGCTGACTCAGCTGCATAAATTAACCTCACCAAACAGCAAAGGCAAGCTGAGAGCTGTGTGGGTACCTGAGAGGTTCAGAGCTGCTGGGATGTTCAGGGAGGTCTGGTTGTTAGGCTTTAGCAAGGCATCTTTAATATATGTAAATAGGCTTTTTACAATGAGTAATGTTGCCAACTTTTCCAGATTGCTAGCACTGCCCTCCATTAAACTTGGAGGACAAATTCACAAAATCCATTATTAGGGGAGGGAGCAGTACTGCTAGTGAGTAACTCTGGTGATGCCCTTAAGCTTGGGAAACAAAAAACGGATATCCCTGCCTTCTGAGCACGGTCAATGCTATATATTGTCAGATATAGACAGAAATAGTCCATCGTGTCGTTGTGTTTCAACAGATGTAGTCACAAAATTAAGTAAAAGCCTAAAGAACACTATCATAAGGGACAAAAGAAAATATTCCTGACAATAAAACTGAAATTATGTTACTTACAGGATAATGCAAGGGATCTAAGCCTGAATTTCTCTCAAAATAAATGTTTAAATATCAAACATTGCAAAGACACTTAGACCTACCCTGAGAAGAAGAAAACATTCAAACTCCCACATCCCTAATATAATTTATTCTACTTTGGTAACACATTCCTCAACCATCTTAAACACATGCTGTGTGACTTCACAGGACAGAGTTAGATTTCACAGATGCTAGAATTGTGTGTCTTAAAAGCCATCCTATATGGTCACTTCCCCTCAATTTTAAGTTGGTAAAAAAAGAAAATGTAGAAGAAACTTGTCTGCAACAGTGTAGATACTTGAATGGATGAAGCAGTTTCAGTTAGTAGTGTGTGAAGAAGGCAGTTTCAGAAAATTAATGCTGTGAGCATTAGCCAAAACAGATTTTGGACCTTCTTTCAACACTCCATCCATCTTTCTTAATCTGTTTTATATTTTATTCATGATTTGAGTTCAACTACAATGCTTAACTAAATTGGTACGTTGCTAACAGACCTTTTAAAAATCCTCATGAAACCTTTTTCACAAGGTGGTATGATGAAAAATGTTATTGAAAAATAGCTGTTTTATAAACCCTGGGAAAGCTACTTAATAACTGCAAAACAGGCTCAAAGTAATAACACACTGATTATCACCAGATAAACACACTTTTTGGTTGGCTGAATGTGCCAGGCGAGGCACACATTGCAAGGAACTTGGTCTTTGTTTTACCTGTTCTGTCTGGTTTTATGTTCTACCTGCAGCCTTTCTGCACGAAGCTCCACGATCTCATGCTAAAATATGCCTTTTCTCAGTTGCTTCACACCTGGGGAGTGGCAGAATAACCAACCACTGGGGAGGAAACCTCCCCCAGGCCCTTCAGCTGTACATCAAAATGCAGATCATCTGCCCTGCTCAAAAACCTGACAACCCTGAGCCACACAAGGGGCCAAGCCGGTGTGAGCACCGGATTCCCCCAGAACAGCCTGGCAGTGGCAAAGACCTGCCGTACCCGACGGAGACCGGCATCACAGCCCCTGACAGAGAGGAGCACGTCAGAGCCCAGGAGAGCAGAATGAGGTTCGGGAAGCTGCAGCATATGGGCTGGTGTTCTGAATCTCTCCTACCAATTTGTGTAGCAAACCTGCAATTTCTCTGGTAGCCATGGAAACTGAGGTACTGGAGTACAATGAAACACATGTATGAATGCCGTTGCCACCACTGAGCACACATCACTCAGCACTTCTCAACAGCAAGGGCAAAAAGGATGTCGGTGTAATCACAGTTTGGTTGTGGCCACTGAGTTCAGGTCAGGCTGAAGAGGCATCAGACCACAGCGTCTCTTCTGCTGGGGCCAGGGGGTAGGATACCTGCTGGAAGGCAAGGCCAGTGTCAAGGAAGACAACCTTGTTCACTCCAGAAGAAAAACAACAAGGGGTGGATGGGAAGAAATGTTCCCTGGTGAGCTGTATAAAAAAGATGGAAATCTCCTCATTTTGTCTCCCTTTACATTGCTAATAACCTCCATACCCAGAAAAGTTTGCTTTTTTCATGGTTTCTCAGTTGGTGAACTACAGAAGTCAGCAAAGTCATCTCACTTGGAGTGACAGGCAAAAAATACGCCACCTTCAGTCAATTTTCTTGTGACAGAAATGTCTAGAGGGTGGAGAGGGACTCAATGTACAGCATAAAGCTGTAAAGAACTGCAAACTAGGGAGGCTCATCCTGTAAAATGTTTTAAAAAAGCAAATATTATTTCCTCCAGACAAGTTCTCTGTAGATGACTAACTGTTGTTTAACCACTGCTATTGAGGCTCCTGCCCAGACCCATCAGGTGTGTTGGCTTGAGTGGGCTGTGCTGCTTAAGGTTGTAAAATCACATAGAGCAGGTCAGCCTGGCCAAAGGCTGCCCTCCCTCAGGATTGGAGGCAGACCTGAAAATGGACATGGGAGCTTCTCAGGATGGTTTACACCAAGGAACCTGAGCTGTACAATCTGGATAAGAATTTCAACAGAGGGAACAAACACTGACAACCCTTCAAACAAGTTGGAGTAAAGCAAAAAAGCCCCCAAACCCTATTGCTTAAATACTGAAAGTGACCATGTACAGTGAAGGGACAAAGGGGCTTTAAAACAGGGCAAAGCACAACTATTCCTTATAATTTGCAGCAGTTGCTTGGCTTGCACCTGTAAGGAATCTGACACAAAAAGGCATCTCACAGAGGGGGGATATGGACAGAAATGCTGAGCCCAGGCTGTTTGAGCAGGGATGAGCAGGCACCCCCAGTGAGCCAGCTCGGGGGGCAGCCAGAGCAGGCAGCTGTGCTCAGCACTCCCACCCCACAGCCCTGGGGCACTTCCTCTGAAAAACCACAGTTCAGATGTCTTAACAATTTAAGAGGTTCTTAACATTCATCAGGTGGAAGTAAGAGCTAAACGCAGTGACAGGGATGCTGGGTGCTTGGCAGGGGAACTCGTGCATCAGAACTCCTAATTAGGGACTCCTGAGTTCACCTTTTTCATGGGCACAAGCATTGTTACCTTCTTAAATCCCAAAGACCAAAACGTAGCACTGAGGTACACCTACAGAAAGAAACTGCTATGTGCTCAGCTTTCGTTTTCATCTTTGAAAAGGGAAGATCTCTGCCACCACTGCCCACGTGCAAAATCTAAATCCTGCAGTCTGGATGTGACATTTTCCCAAACAATGTCACTGCACTCTGTCTGTTCTCTAGCCAGTTTGTATTTATGCATTAACTGTACCTATATGAGGTGATGACTGACCAGTATTGGTTCCATTTCCTGCTTTTTTGTACTTTGGGCCCGCGAGCTAGTTCATAGATGCCTTACAGGGTGTCAGTCTCACCAGTTGCCTGATATGTGCAGCTTAAGAGGGCAGGCACTGTGTAATTTAGGGTGCCAGGTCTGCAAACACAACAGCTCTATGACTGCATGGTCTCTCCAGCTCAGCTGCCTTAGCAAACCCAGCCAGAGGTAGCTTGGCTTGTTGGTTAATGACTGACTGAGGATTAATTTCAGAGGCTTACAGAAGTGATAAATCTGGACACTAAGAAAAAGGAGAGAACACATGCCTGAAATACCAAAGAATTTGACATGGGATCTCTAAGTCACCACAGACCCGTCCAAATGACTTTATTTCCACTAACACTAATATTCCTAAACAATTTGCAATTTCAGAATTAAGCCAAGATTTAAGTTCATAAACAGAACTGAAATGTCACTTATCTTCTAAATTCTGGTCACTTTACTTTCACCTTTCTTCCTCTCAACACTCATTTAGCTGAGCTTTTATTATCCCTGAGCACAATACTCACAATATTTGGAGGGCTGAAGATTGCCCCATTTCCCCAGAAGCACTTTCCCTACCAGACCCTGATTCCTGCCTGGCATTTCCAGAGACACATAATATTAAACAACCACACAGAGGAGCAAAGCTTTGCCACAGGTTACAAAAAAATGACACAGAAATTGGATGAGCCAAACTCAGAGCTCTGCCAAAGGAACGAGGCTCTGAAGGAAAAACTACAGTAAATATTCACTGGCAGTTAAGGAAGAAAAATGGGCATTTAGTTCATTGGTGTAAGCAGAGAAGCAGAGGCAAGAATCACAGGTTAATTCTGCTCTGAACTTGAAAGTCACAGAGGCAAAAAGGATCATGGATCCCTTGTTAATCTTCTCCTTTACAGCTACAATATTGTGTGGTTGTAGCAGGAGGGATGTGCTTATTGATAGCCAGGTTAGGCATTCTAAACACTGCTCAGAAGAGCAATAGTGGGAGGGAATTACATGAAAACAAGCTCCTAATTGCTATTCCTTTTCTGTTGAGGATCATGCAGTGTTCATGAGCAAATTAAAGTTCCGATTTTAGCAAATTCACAGCCCCATTGCAACCATCCCATAATTTCTAAAGTGGAATAAATAATTTCCAGTTAATAACTCCGTTGCGTTCTGCCTATGAAGTGCATAAAGATCACTGTCCTCAAATTATTCCTGGTCAATTAAACTTCACAAGTTTGACTTTACAAGCTGTGAATATTTGAAATTTGAGCTGCTGCTCGGGGGTGATATTGATTCTCTTCTCTCCCTGGTTGAGTGCACAAGCTTGTCTATGAACACTTATATTTAACAACTGAAAATTCATCTTTTACAAATACACAGGTGCAACTGAAATTTGTTTCCTTCATAAAATTTGGCTACTGAAATTCAATTACGGAAGTTAGGGCTTAATTTGTTTTTATTTTTGTGTTACAGAAGCACAGAAGCACCTAGAGTCAAGTCCAGCCAAGGTTAAGGGACTCTGGGTACTACTGAAGCAGTCTGTGTCTTGCAAATAAATGTCCTAGAGCCACATAAACATTTCAGAAATGGCAATACACCTATACATGGAATAAATCAAAGAAATTTGGGGTAGTTGCATTTCTTCGTATATTTTATGGCTCCTGAATAGTCACAGAACAATTTTGCATACCTTGGGAGACTAATAAATTACAGCATATGACACAAACTCTTCACCAAAGTCTGTTACACGGTGTTCAATAGCAATTCAAGCCTCTGCTTAAGCACTGTCAGCCCTCAGCAATGAGAACAATATTTTGTTCTTGTAGGAAACCAGTTAGGCGTTTTAAACAGAAAATATGAGCTCAAATGGACTGCAGCTGACCAAAGTGTGATATTCAGTGAACTGTGACCACTGTGACATTAAGTGTGTACTTTTGTGGTGAGGCTGCAAAAGCGAGAAGCAGATTAGCTCATGAAAATAGGAGAACAGTCCATGTGGTAAGAGCAGTACCTGCAGCATGAGGAGATCTCCTGGGCTTGTGGAACTGCAGCACCTCGGGGAAGGACGGAGCTGGGACGGGTTCAGGAGAGCAGCTCAGCAGGGCTTTCTTTCTTGCAGACACTAAGGCATGGCCCCTGTTGCATCTCTTGAGCATTCTGTCTCAGTTGAAAGCAGGAGGCTTGGAGGGTCCCTCCTGGATTTTCTGGAAGAAAGGACCCTCTCTGGGCATCTGGCACAGTGTTTCAGGGTGCAGATGATGCGTAGCCAGGAGCTGTGAGCTCCACAGCAGCCCGTGGTGTCACTCCTGTTTTCTCAGGACCATAATGTTTCTCAGGCTGGAGGTTTCCAAATCCTGCAACTGGCATTATGTACAATGTGAATGTAAGGTCTAGCCACAAACAGTGTTTCTTAGGTAGGATGGTCTCAGTAATTGCAGTAATACCCCCTGCCACGAGGATACACCAAAACAGCTGGGAAGCACTTCATGGGAGCAAACCTGGAGCCCCTCTGTTTCCAGCTCTTATTAAACTCAGGAGAATGCCAGACTGACAGACTCTGAACTCTCCCTTTAAAACACTTTCAAGGAAATAACACAGCACAAATGTTATGTTCTTCTTGCTTTCTCTCAAAAGAAAAGCTGTCTCTGCAGAGAAGTGACAAGAAAGAAACAACCAAGCCACTTACACTGTATTTCTTGCTTTCAGCTTATACTTAATTTCTTCCCAATGCCCCTGTTCTTTAGCCTGCCAAAAAGCAGCCTCTGGGCAGCATCTCTCAGTCAGATATGTCACAGCTTCCCTGCCACGTGTTTTTGACCTCATTTAGGTAGTGCACATGCCCGAGCCCAACAGAGTCCCCGCACAAGGGGCTCCTGATGCAGTTCTGCTGTGCTGCTCTGCCGCTTCCCAGGGCAGAGCTGACACGGGCCTGTCCTCACACAGCCCCACAGTCTCACTCACATCTGTTTTGATTAAATCCACCCAATAGCCAAAACTCTTCTGCCCTTTGAAAGTTATTGCTTCCCAATAACCTAATAAAAGAAACATCTGGCAACCTTTAGGAGTTTAGATATGTCCTGTTTGATTTACTGCATGAAGGAAAGAGGAACAGGACTGGAAAAAAAAATACATGGATCAAACTTGAGAACTGCAAAGCCCTTCTATTAACACCATGTCTGAGCAGCTCTGGTAGCTCTGGGATAAACGGGATTAACATAAATTTTGTATTTATTAGCACCTCCTATCTCTTTTTCTCCAGATTACACAGGCCATCAGTGCTCACCACACCCTGGTCCATACGCAAAAACAAAGCAGCTCCTTCACTGTACAAAATCATCCACATGCATTTAATGCTGCATGCAAATTCCTGGATCCCGACCTCTGCAGTGATTAAACAAAACAAGTTTATGGGAATGGTGGCTCTCTTGGATGAGAAACCAGCTCAGAAGTGCTCCCTGCACCGATCTGGAGGGCAGGGACTCCAGACAGCACACAGAGCTGCAAGGATTTCTGCAGAAAAATGAATCCTGGGCCTGCTGGAGAACTGGGTTACGAAACACTGGGCCACAGAATCCTGTGTGTGCACACACACCTGTGCTGGAAATGCAGGCTCAGCTTCAAATACAAAGTTCTGTAGCTAGTGAAATCTTCTGCCCTTACCTCATGATTTATTATAAATATTTTTAATAACTGTCAGTGAGAGAAGCTTTACCAACAATTTGGGCCTTCAACCTTCTATCATTTTTCCCTAAATCCACTTGTTTTTCAGATTCATTCAGCCCTGCAGTTACTGCACACACTGAAAGTTCCTAAAATCTTGCACAGGTTCCCACAAATGTGGTCTTTGTGAGGTTTTTCTCTCCTTTGTCACAATACTGAAGGTGCTCAACTTTTAAATCTTTTCCCTGTTTGGTCTGGGAATTGTCAGGTTACTCTCCCGATTGCTTCATTCTCTACTTGCTTATCTTTTAGTTTCCCACTTGAATGAGAAGCTTTTGTACATACAAATGCAAGGAATAAAGATAGGAAAAGTAGCTATACTTGAATTTTTAAAATCATCATAGTACACTGCCTGCAGTGGAGGTACTGTCCAAACAGAGCTGCATTTACAAAGCTGTGTGGCAAGGTGCCAGCAGAATGCTCCAGCCTCACACCTGAGCAGGAAAATGCTTTACTCCGAGATTCACGGCTTGAAGGACTCTTTTCCCTCTTGAATTCAAGTACAGCTGCAGTCTTCTATTCTGCACTGGAGCAGGCTGTGCTATTTGTAGTCATCTGCAATAAAATATTCCTGAGCTTTTTTCCCTAATTCATAAGTAGGTTTTTTTGCTAATGTGGGGAACAAATAAGCTGCTAATATATATTCTCTGAAATCCAGCAGCAGAGCTTTGGAAAAAATCTGTGCAACAATAAGGTTGACAAGAACAGTGGCTTTGCTGTATTAATAAACTCTTCTGACGTGTGGTAGAGATGAAGTTCAGAGAAAGCACGACGTGGCATGAGCTAAGTGCAACTCATATATCTTGGAAATTGAAACCACATTATATTTTTATACAAACAGTAATTAAGGTCTGGTGCTTTCATTTTCAAATCCTGAGTTTGAAACCCCAATGGGCCCAATTTTGAACTGCTGAGCAACTGGCCATAGAAAAATCACTTTATTATGTCATAGGTTGGGAACTTCAGTCAACAGATATTTTGGAGAAACTAATCAATAAAGCTAGACCAACCTTTAAATCAAGAAGACATTATTCTAGCTGAGAGATCAAGTTACAGCTTTCTTCCATTCAAGAGTTAGAACTTTTATCTAAGTGCAACATGAAAAGAGAGATTTCCTGCCACTGAAGGAAAGGGGCTTAGATTGTGTTATACTGGGATAAGTCCGAGAGGAACTCCTATCAAATTCACCAAATAAACTTTAGCCAGAGACTAATAATGAAACAGGAGATGTGGCAGATGGTGGTGCTCATGGAGTAACACAGTCCTATTTACCTTTTCTCCCACTGAAAGGAAGCATTCAACAATTTAAAGAAAGAGGGCTCCAGGCAATGGATTTGGAAACTTCTTAGAATAATCTATTTAATACAGGAGATACAGAAGAATTATTTCCAAACTGGGATCTGACATTTGCACTAGCAAGCGTAATATCTCTAGTAATACTAGGGAGTTTGGAGAGACAAGAGCTGTTAATGTTTCCATTTCAGTACACAAACTTGTCGTCAACTGGGGGTAAAGAAATCACACCACACTTAATTAAACAAATTAGGGAAAGGGTACAAGTGGAAAAAGAAAGGGGGAGGGGGCAGGGAATGAATCATTCTTCTTTTCCCTGAGTCCATCCATCACTGGTTAGCATTAGCAACAAAAAAATCAAATTAGTTGCACCAGTGGTCTGTTCAGACCTGACAATTTCTGTATTTCTCATTTAAATTAGAGTAGGATCAATGGAAGTTTTACAAAGATAAGTTAAAGGCAAAGCTTACAAGGCACAGCGCTCAACGTGCCTGGCAAGACAAGGTTTAGCCTTGCAGGAGTCATTAAGGTTAATGCAATCTATCCTGATGTGGCGGGGAGATGCTCTGTTTTCATTACCCCAGAAAGCAGCTCTGATTCACCGTGGTTAGGGCTAATTGACAGTTTCCAAATCACATCGTAGTAATTGTTTACAGTTGTAGAAAGGGAGTATATTGTTTTCACTGCTGGTTTACTTGATACGTTTATTCACTTAATCCCTCTCAATTTTCTTTGATAGGTGGAAATAAGAAATAATTTAATTCTAGTATCTTTTGACATTTACTTGTCAGCTAAGAAAGTGGGTTTTTTCTCAAGCAGGAATTCAGGTCAGGGGAAGAGCTTGAACACAACTGCCTCTTCCTTCTGAAAATGACCACCTAGCCCAGCTCACCCAGCATCTTGACTGAGTCTGAACAAATCAAAAGCATGTTCAGAAAACTAAAAGATGCATGCAGAGTGCCACAAGCTTTCTTACTAAGTGCATGCTCAGCCTGCTAGACATCTGACCCACTTCTTCTACCTCCTCAGCCTGTTCTTCAGACCTTTGCTTATATCAGCCTCTATGTTGTGTGCTTTCCTTGCCCATTGTTCAGCTGGGAAGAAATCTGGTGCTCTGTTGCCATTACTGAGCTTTAGAAGACCCTGCATGTACAGAAGAGCCACTTGAGGCAGCTCTTCATGCGAGGACAGACTCAAGCAGGGCTTGGAGGAGGCGGTGGGTGAGCTGGGGACAGCACCACAGCAGAAGCAGCCCCAGAATGCTGCATGGCTCAAGCACAGCGTGAGAAGCCCCCAGGACAAGCCCAGCTTCCACTCAGGGTACAGTCCTGGGCTGACCAGCAGCCTCAGGGGCTTTGTCCATTCATTCCTTGCATTTGTGGTGTCCAGAAGCAAACCAAGGGAATGCAGCTGAGCAGGTCTCTAAGCAAACTTTAAAATGATGCTTTAGCATGGATAAACCTGTGGATGACCACATCTTCTTATTCCCCTGGTGTCTTTTAATAACTTCAAAACTAATTCAGGAAACCTCAGCTATTGAGGATAGCACCACGTGGTGTTACATCTGCTGAATCAGGTATTTCATGCTGCAATAAATCCCATCTAGAGTCAGCTGTTTCTAAACTGAAAAACAAAGGGTAAACCCAAGTGCATACGGTCAGGTCTGCGAGGTACTACCCTATTTGTGTAGGGTGAAATACTAAGAAAACAATAAATTGTCAGATACTAGAAGGTAAAAGATGAACACAGTAGCCCAGTCACTAAATCCAGTGAGAGCTGCTGCAGAAGGTGATACTACATGTCATAGATTCAACTCTACAAATAAAGTCATCCCAGAGGGTGTTTCAGTAGCATTCGTGATGGCAGTGAAGTGGTTAAGAGAACCAGTGCTGAAGAACAAAGTTAATTCTGCTTCTAAATCTGTGAGTTAAGGTGTTTGTTTGCACAAGAGATCTCTGAAGCATCTGCACACACTTCCTCCAGCTACTGCTTTATGAATTCTGCAATTTTCTCTCCACATGAGGCTGCAAACCTCTGTAATTCACTGTCTTTCCCTACATGTGTGAGTTCAGCAACTTCTCCTTTCAGAGTCAGCGATGGAGTTTGCCAGGGAAATCCAGCACAGAATTGCTTCTTCCAAACACAGGCATTTCCAGACTCTGTTTCAAAGCAGTAACGAAGATGATAGCAGATCCAAATCATTTCAGGACTCCAGCAGATCAATACCTTGTGGCCACATTCCCAGAGCTGCAGGGTCTGACTGTACCTGTCCCTCACCAAGGTTGTCTTTTAACACTGGGTTGTTTGTCTGTTGTTTTAGGATGCCTTAATCAATGAATCTTTCAGAAGGCTGCAATGTATGAAACCTTTAAAAATGTAAACCCACTCAATTTTAGTACCCAGGGCTGACAATAACTTCCTTCCTCTGACTGTCGCTCTCATGTAGTCTTTTATTTGACTCACTTAGCAAAGAACATGATGACTAATTCCTCCTTTGCCTCTCCCACCACATCACATCTCTTGGCTGAGGTTATTCAGTTCTACATTATTATGCTATCTTGACCAGGCAATACTGAAAGATACTTCATACTGTCAGGTTGCTTTTTCTCTCTATAAAGTTTTGTTATGTAAAGAAAGCATTTGTTTTCCTTTCCCTAACACATTTTCCTTCCTACTCCCATTTGGTTAATTGAACGCTACTGATTTTATTTGTAGCTGTTTTTAGAATGTGAAAATATCTGATATCTGTCAGCAGAACTCCAACTGGTTTCACAAATCAGTATTTGGTCTAGTTAACACGGTGGTGTTTGGTCATAGGTTGGACTTGACCTCAGCGGTCTTTTCTAACCTAATTGATTCTGTGATTTCTGTGAGATATTATCAATCAGAGCTGTTCTCTTCCTTCCTAATGTTCCATGTAAAACCTACACATTTACCAAAGCTTTGGGGGTCTTTGATAGTGTCCTACACTAAAATACAGCCATCTGGTGGTAATTAGACCTGTCAATAATTGCTGGAGCTGAGTGAATTGGGAAGATGCAAACAGAGGTTTGGAACCACCTCCTCTGCCACAGCAAAGGGACACATAGAGGTATCTGCTCTGCAGGGGTGGGGTCAACCTGAATGTCCTAATTTCAGATGGAAGCATGAAAACACAGTTCCAAAGAGTGATGTAATGTGATCTGAAACACAGCTTTGAGGTGAACATGCAAAATTTGATTAAAATTTAAAAACTGGAGCCCTGGCCGGACTCTGCACCTTTACCGGGGTGTTTCTGCCAGGGGTTAAACAAACCTGCTGGCAAAGCCAAAGAGCGAGCTGCAGATTTTCATACTGTTTTGCCAGCTACTCAGTGGTTTGCTGGAGCCATCCAACACCCAGGTACAGGCAAGAGAGGAACAGTTCAGGCTTTGCAAGGTTCATCATATTCTCCCCTGATGAAGTCTATCTCTCAGGCATGAGATTTGTTAATCCCGTGTTGCTCAACACACACTTGAGACCTGCAGTGGCTGCTGTAGCAAGCTTAGCATTTCAGCAGCTCATCCTCCTCCCAAACCATGTAAAACTTTCCAAGCCTCTCAGGTCTGGCTAAACACAACACGTCACATTTTCATTTTGACACCACCCAGTGCCTGGCCCCGATACACTACCAGATGAAACTGCTTTTCTGAGTATGAGTTTCACTCTGAATTTTTGCAGGTGGAAACACAAGGATAATTTTACAGTTCAAACTAAGTAAGTTAGGGTCTTAAGGATGGCCCTGCTGGGTTTTACACAGATCCATCAGGCTTTAATGTTTAATGCTTTTGCTGTCATTATTCTAAAGAACTTGTGCTGCAAATTACAGCTAATCCAATGCAAATGCAGAATACACACATCTCTCATGTTTATAAGCAAAATACAGACTGCAGGCACATTTATAACCTGGGGCAAAAAGGTGTCTATGAAGTGCTGCAGTGGAGAGCACCTGCAATTGAGGAGGCCTCACTGGCAATGGCCATGATCAAAGTGCCTCGGCAACCTGAGCTGGGCACTGAGAGCACTGTCTACACATGGGAAAGAGCAAAGCCCCTTCTTGTGTGAAGCCCTTTCATAAATCCTCTTCAGTTTCATCCTCTGGGAAGTGAGTATGTCTAAGACAATTTGCTTACACTGCTTTGTCAGCAAGACTCTCAGTGTGGTTATGGAGATTTCAACTTTCAATCAATAAAATAGGAGTGCGACCTGCTTATCTTTGAAAAGAAGGAACTAAAAAACAAATCATACTGTATCCAGCTAAATAAAGGTAATTGTGTTGGATCTCACGTAAAACCACAGACAGGCACAGAAATACAAGAGGTGAGGATTTTTATAATTTGTTAAGCTATTTCTAATACACTGATACTTTTGTTGACAAGTTCTCTAAGAGGCTGAGGAAAAAAGTGACTAAAATTCCACAGTGGCAGCTGAGACACCAGTGTGGCACAGCTTGGCTGATGAGAGCCTGCAAGGACACATCATGCATATAACACATGGTCTATATTCCTCCCTGTGCATGTGAGGAAAGGCTTTGGGGCTTTCTCACAGCACAGCTCATCTGGCCAGCAACAAAATACAGTAAACTATGACTCAAACTGGTAACACTGTTAAAGAGACAGATGTATGTACTGGACAGAAAATCAGATAATCACTCTGAAAATGACTCCTATAAGATTTCCAATCAATGATCTTTACTCTCTCCCTCTAATCATGTTGGCCTTTATTTAAAACCTTTACTTCTCCCCAGATCATACTATCTCCATACAAGCTAAATACTTGCCTTTCCCTCTATTTCCCTTCCAAAATACGGCACACTGATTAATAACAGGCCACTTGCCCCTCTATCCATACAAAGACATCTTTACAGTAGCTTTAAACCTAAAAGATAAGTTTTAAAAGCATAGAGTATTTGCATAAAACTCTAGGGAAAAAACCTCTTCTATGTATTTAGATCTACCTCTTGCAAAGATCATCCGGACCTGAAAATGCAGATAACTGGAGACTCTTCCCAGCCTGGAAAGCAGCAACCACGCACTGGAAGGCTCAGCCTCCTGTGTGGTGGGACTCATATCAGCAGTGCTTGGCTTCACTGATGAGCTCCAGGTGTGCATCCCCAACACTGCAGGAAGGTCCCACTATGATGGTTATTGTTTCCTGTTGAGGTTGGTTTTTAAAACAAGAAAATAATGAAGAGGTAACATTTATATGCAAATACATTCATATATATATTTACATGTTTGTACAAAAAAAGTGTTTCCTGCATGAAATAAAAACCTCCTTGCAAAGAGACCTTATATATTATCATAGGGAGAAGTGCTTCAGAGGAAGGTTTACAAACACCGTTGATCTGAGTATAAATTTATATTCAATACCTAAAAGGTGATATTCTTCAGAAGGTGGTGAAAAAGAGCTGCCATCTCCTTTAAATAAAACATTCAAACCACTCCTCATCAGAAAATCTGCACTAAAGACATTCAGCCTAAGTATTTTTAAAACAGAGCACTTTCATTTTGACCCTTCCAGCCTAACTGATACGTAATTCCTGTGGATTAATAGCCCCATAAATGAAAGAGTACCATACAGGCCTGCAGGGAGCTAATACTCCATGTGTGCTTTTTTTCCTGTCCTCTGTAGCCCTCTCTGCTTTGAACGTGGTTTTTGTTGTTGCTCTGTGAGCATTTTGCACCAAAGCATTGGCATCCACTTGTTCTCTGAGCTTGGCGTGGCTACGCTGATTACATTAAACCCCTTACAATTTACAAAGTGTTTGGATTCATTTGGTCTATCCATTTCTGCTGCCCAACAAAAGAGCTGAAATGAATGAATCAATTTTTAAAACAAATAGGACTTGACAGCAGAGACACAGATTTGTGTGAATGGCAAAAGGTGCCTAATTAAGAGCTCTAGGGATGATGAGGCTTTCATTTCTCTAATGAAAAGGAGCTCTGTGAGCTTCCAAGTGTTATCCAGCTCCAGCAGAATGGATCTCTTCTCCAGGGAGAAAAAGACAATTCATTTTTCATTTTCATTTAGTTACTGTTACTCATTTCACCTTCTGTGTGAAACCTGGGTCAAAGCTTTCAGGTGACCATCATTTCTAAATGCTGAAACAGGTACCTGGAAGGGATGTTTTCAATTTCCAGGCAGCACAGAGTGACATTTCTAAAATCAAACTTGCTCACCATGTCCTCTAACAACTTGCCTTAAGCACCTGGTATTTTCTCTCTAAAAAACCCTGTTCTTTACTGTGTGTGTTCCAGTTATAATGGCAGCACCAGGTCTGGATATAAATAAACCTGATTAGCCAAGCACACTAGTCTGCTTATTGTCTTCCACAATAAAAATATACAGAACATAAAATAAAAAGTTAATAGGCAGGATTGCATCAACTACTGCACTGCTATTTGGAAACCAGCTCAGAGGTGGCTCCAGCCAACAACAAAGCTTGTCCTGAATGCTGCAGCTCATTGAAGGTCCCCCAAGGGGAAAAGGCAGGGTGTTTCTAAATTTGATTACTCCTTGTAGGATTAAACTGGGTTTGCTTAATCCTCACCCACAGTGCACCTCATGCATCTGCCTTCCAAGTCTATTTGTGTGTTTTAGACAGTGCTAAAACTGAAGAAAGAGTCCTTAAAGCAGCAGATTTACTTGTTTTGTGTTTTTTGTTGGTTGGTTTGTTTTTCAAATAAAGAAACTGGCCTTCATGTAAAGTGGGGAGGACTTAGGGCTGTTTTAGCCCGCAACTGCAGTACTTTGCAGCTGCAATTACCATGTTTGTGTGGGCTCTGAGCAGGCACCAGGAAGAAGCCAAGCTGCTGGGTTTCCACTGTCTTTGCAGTACTTATACTTTCTGGAAACTGTAATAATACCAGCATCCAAACTGAGCCCATGGTCTGCAGAGAGAATTCGATTGTACGGTTGCTTGAGCAGCAGAACCCTGGGGGCAATATAATTTACAGCCTCTGGATGAGGCTGGACTGCTTCTTATCCCAAGAAGAGCTTCTTATCCCAAAGAGAGCACCTTGACATGCCTTCATCCAGTTACTCACAATGTTTTTACTGAGGTTGTTCTTTAACCCTCCATCACTTCTCATGATACTCTGTCTTCTCAATTATGTTGCTCTGAAATGAGATTATTGCATAATAGCAAAACCTTTTTGTGTCCTAAATGTTCCTTGGCACAGAGCTGGTGAGGTGCCTCTGGTGAGGTTACTCAGGGACAGCAGAAACACCTCCAGTGTGGCTGCACCCACATTAAACCAGATGGGCTGAGGAAACCAGGAGCAGAGTCAAAAATTCTTCTATTCCTCAGGAGAGCCAAGGTTTAGTGGTGATTTGGGACAAGTCACAGATCTTTAGTAACATCTGAGTTCAACCTGCCTACAGGGGAAGGACCTTGTTCTTGCGAAAGAGCATCCCAAAGTGCTCACCACAGCACTGAGCAGCCAGCCAGCCTCAGGCAGAAGACAAATTGAGCAAAGCCTGATGCAGAATATTTATGCACTGTGGGCATATTTGTGTGGACACATTAGTCCATGCAGGTGAGCAGCACGGAGCATTTTGCCCATTGTATCCAGCAGGAAGGGTGGATCAACCCTAAAACCTCCTCCTGTATCTCCACGGGCACCAGGGAATCTGGACCAGTAAGCACAGAGAAGGCTTGTGCTCTAAGCCTGACCTTATTCATGACCTAGGAGAGAAACACCTCAGTTGTGCTTAACATGGAGATGCAAAGAATAAAGGCAAGGGGGAGAAAAAAGCGCTTCCCCCACATTTAAGCAGGATGGCTGCTGAGGCTGCAAGCCCGAGCACAGAGCTTACTGAGAGGGTCCCAATGGAAACCCTGCGAGAGTCTGAGCACAACGGCGGGTGCTCTGCATCCAAACAGGAGCCACATGGCAACTCCTCACACAGCGATGCTTTCAGCTGAGAGCTCAGTTCATAGAAAACAGAGCATGGCTCGCTACCTACTTAAAAAATATTAGAGGTAATAACTTCAACAAAGCATCTTGTTTTTCCTGGCAAACAAAAAAGAAAGTAATTTTAACTAAACTGGCTTAAATGAAACATGAGGAGCTGCTGCCAGCAATCCAATTTAGGACTTTGCTTTTTTCTAGTTTTAGTTCATAACCTTTTGAATGTACTCACCCATCGAGGCTGACTTTCTGTTGTGTGGGACTGCTTATTTCACTGGCACTCTTTAAAGCTCAGTGGGGAAAGTTTCTCCTCATTTTCTGCAAGATAAAAACAGTCAGATGGTGGAAATTTTATAAAATTGAAGAGGACAGATAGATTTGCTTTCTGAACTCTATGTGTAGTCACACACACTCCGCTGGTACCAAAAAGTAAAGACAAAGGAACCTGCCTATGATTCCATTCTGCATATAAGTTTGTCCTTAACTGGATAAGAATAACAAATTAACTATATGACCCCCAAAATTCATAAAGATTAAGACTTGCTGTTTTGTGAGCTCAAATTAGAATCATGCAATGACTTGGGTTGGAAGGGACCTTAAAGACCATCTAGTTCCAATCCCCCTGCCGTGGGCAGAGATGTCACCCACAGCACCTGTTTTGACTGAAAGTAACTATAACACAGAACTGCATTTTTAAAATACAGCCTGACAACTGTTGTTCAAAACCTTTCAGAAAAGCATATTTTTGAAGATCTCAGTAAGTATGTATGTGGTTAGAAATTTATTAGGAAGAAATACACCAAATGAGCTCTAAACAATAAAAATTATTTTCATCTATGTATATAAATACTTGTACTTTTAGGTAGCGATTTGGAATTTTTGTTAAAGCCTCCAAACTAAAGAAGGTTGCAATCAAATTAAATAGTGTATGAACTCTTCATGCTATGCTCAGAATACCAAAGCCAAATTTACTTGGAAATACATCTTGAAAAATTTCAAACTGGATTGAATGTTAAAAATGAAAACTTAAAAAGTCTGATTATGCTGGAAAGGATTATCCTTGAGAGCAAGTAAAGCAATGGTCCACGGGGAAAATTGGAGAGCAGCCTCAACTTCCTCCTTTCAGGTTTGGCTGTAACTCTTCGTCTCCACCTGTGCTATCTGGAAGGCTTGATGAAACCTCCCAGTTTTCCAAAGCTGATGTTGGTTCACCTATGTTTTAACAAAGAACAGATATTTTTGCATGTTTTGGCAAACAAGTGACTCACATTTCAGTGGTGATAACTGAATTTATGATTTCTCAGGCTGACTTAAATTGAAATCCCCAAGTTCTGTTTTGATTTTCAAATGATTGTTTTCCAGACTATGTCCAAAGGTTATAAGCCAACACCATTTTTCAAACCATACAAATCAGCCAGACCTTTTCTCCTTGTGTGCATCCTGCCATCACAGCAACCTCCTCTAAGGAACTTTATGGAGTGTCCTGTTCCAGTTTTGCTGAAGTTACAGCAAACATGAATGGCATCAAATGGAGGAAGAAAACGGGGATGAAATTAAGTAGGGCAGTTAATAAGAAATGTGAAAGTGCCACTTCTGCCTCTGAAGTAACCACAATCTTTTAACTCTGGAAAGAAGCAGCTTTAAAAAAGGAA
Source organism: Sclerurus mexicanus (assembly GCA_013396755.1). Classification (NCBI taxonomy): domain Eukaryota; kingdom Metazoa; phylum Chordata; class Aves; order Passeriformes; family Furnariidae; genus Sclerurus; species Sclerurus mexicanus. The sequence goes on from VWZF01005184.1 coordinate 313,291, forward strand.
GAGAAAACCCCCAGCTCATAGGACATATAGGCAGGGACTAGCAGGTGCTCCCAGGCAAATCCAAAAGGGCCGAAAGGAAAAACAGAAATAAAGAGTATAACCCCCCCTCTCCCCCCAGATAACCTTTTCTACTTCTTCCAGTATGACAGTGTTTATACTTCAGGCTCAGCAGCAGTCTTGGGCCAAAATTAACAGAGAAAACTCACAGAACTTGTTTTTATCTTCCTTATTCTCCCGCACAATCATTCATGGATTTAAGAGCAAAAAAGGCACTCAAAAGGCTGAAGAGTAATAGTTACTATTTATTTGCTTCTAACTGAAATTAAGGACTATGGCCTTTTCCTCCAAGGGCAGCATATTTTTTGATTTTATATCCACACCCCTTGGAACAATCAGCTTTCCAAACAATATTTCACAAAGTTACAGGCACTGAGTAATGCTGTAATAAAAGGAATAATTTTCAAACATTTGGCAGTCTTTCATTTTCTCCCTGCATTGTGGGCATTGCTCACGAGCTGCGAGAGTCGCTTCCTCAAGGGACTGTTCCAGATCTCCAGTTCCCGGGGCTGCCTGTCCCCCCTTACTCCTGACAGATAACATTTCCCCTGTGTTTGCTTTCAGAGCGGAAAAATCTGTGTAATATTGTAAATTTGGGAATAGATCGCTGTGCCAATTATTCATGAGCTCTGCATTATGCATGGGGTGCTGTAATGGTAGGAAGGAGTTGCTTGTAATGTCATACTTGCCTCGTGCACACCTTTAGTTACACACACGGGCCACTCAGAGTCTCGATTCTTGTGGGAATAAAACCCACCATCCAGGGGCTCTGAGCATCCAGGAGCACCAGCCATATGGCTCAGGAAGGCTGGGACATGGAATTGTGTTTCATGCATGCGTTATGCTGAGCTTTATTTCAGCATTCAGAAGGGGGAACTTTTCCTAAAATGGAATGTGAAACTGCTTTTCCTTTTATTCTTTTCCCAGGTTTTTTTGCTAAGCACAGTTACACACATAGAGTGTTGCAAGTAACCCAGAGCACAGACTGGAATTTCTCCTTGAAGGCAGTGATTGAGGAAGCAGCTGATCATGACAGAAAATAGAACCGATAGTCAAGGGAAACAAATGTTTTGGACATTTCTAAAGCAGTATCTCATTAGGTACAGTCCTCATTTACTCCTTGCACTTCTGTTCTGCTGGGTCAGAACATAAAACTTCCTTCAGTTCTCACCAGAACTTCAGAATTTTTATTAAAACCAAAACCTTCAAGTCAAAGGCTTTTTCCTTTCCTTGGGAACTGTAATTACTCATGAAAAGCAGAAAGCACACACCAAAGTTTGTATGTCAGTAAGAACTCCCTTTCCCAGTGGAAAGAGTAGGTTCAAGCTGAATTTAAGCAACACTTTTCCCTTGGCAGGGATCTGATATGCTATAAAATGACATTTCTTGAGCTGTTTTTCTGTCAACAGAAGAACAGGAAAAAAATATTGTTAATGGACATAGTCATCTTTTTGTGGGTAGAATTTCCAACAGTACAAACCCCCTTTGAGTGCTCAGCTGTTTAAGGGGCGTGCTGGGCTGCCCTGTACTAACAGACCCTAATCTGCTCAGCACAGTCCAACTTCTCAAATGTGAGAAAGCAATCAATTTAATGGTGAAATATAGAAGTGCAAAAACTGGAGATTATGACATTTCATGCTTGCTCATGCTCCATTACTAACAGACTGAAACAGCAAAAGCAAAAAACTTTCCTTACCCATCACCAGTCCTACAAATCAGGTGCAACACCCACCTACACAAGTCCAGCTACACCAGTCTCTAAATGCATCTTGAAAACTTAGAAAACATGGTATTTTTCTCTTTTTTGTGCTAACTTTGTCTTCCTGGAACATGCAAATCCATATCTTGCTTCTTGCACTGTAACAAGAGCAATGAATGGATAAAGAGAGCAGAGAGCATCCCAAATGTAACCCCAGTTAATAGGCTTGACAGTTCAAAGAGTATCTACAGGGACAATTTAATGTCTTGATCTAGTGACTAACCTTTGAATGTTGACACTAACTAGCAAACCTCATTAAAGATTGGTCATTCTATAAGAACAGAAAGAAGGACAGTGACAGCATCTGCCTCTGGACCAACCCAAGGCATATGACAATCCAGTAACTGGCTCTGGACTCCTTTCCCTGCCAGTGTGAACCCAAGCAGCTTCATCCAGCTGTGGGGGTTCTCCAGGAAATAGGCACAGGGCTCCACTTGTTCTCTACAGCAGCACCTATAGCACTGAAGGGTTTTCTTTGTCCAGTGGGAGCGTATTTCTGCATGGATAAAGCAGCCCTTGGCTACAAAGCTGGGGGCTTGAAACTGTGGGCATTGCAAAGGGCTGGGAGAAGGGAAGAGAAGGGCTGTTGCAGCAGAGCAGCACTGTGGGAAGCAAGACAGCAGACTGCAGTGTGGTCCGGGGATACAAACACAAGCTACAGAGCCTTAGCAGTGCTCACTAAAATTCCTGTTTCTACTGTGGGAAGAATTATTAACTACTTTTTGTACAGCAGTTAATCTAAGCATGCAATTCTGAATAACTTGATTTTGTATTTAAATAAACCAGTGTTCTCCCTCCCAGTGATTCCTTCTTCTCCAATACAATGTAAACAACACTTTATACATTTCATTTTATGGTTTCTCTGATTGTATCTTACACTTTCCTTCAACGGCAAAAATTATTCATAAATAATACATTTTCCCAGTAAAAGGAGGACAGCTAGATTATTTTTAACTCCACCTTTATAAACACCTTTACATTGTGTGACAATTACTCATTCACTGGACTCCTGCTGCTGGAACAATTTTATGATTTTATTTCCTTGTACCCCTAAAGCTCAGAGGGAAAGAAACCCAGTGCAACATATACATACCCGTGAACTCAGTTCTGCCAGTGGTCAGTAAGGACAAGAGCCCTGGGCACAGGAATTGTGCCAATCCAGGCTCCTTCCCAGGGAAAGCTGTATGCATGGAGCATCACAGTTTCAGAAATTAGTTTCCTGGCACTTCCACAGAGAAACTATCACCCATCCATGGGCCATTACTGTGAATAATTATAAAATTTGAGGCCACTCTGAACATATCAGGCCTGGAAGGACTCTTTATCCCTACTCTTCATATGTACCATTTACCAGTACAGTGACTACATATGTTCCCGAAGACATATGTCACACAGAGGCCTCAAGGAAACATTGGGTGGCAGCTTCATCTCATCTAATTCTGTGTGTGCAAACATCTTACAATTTCTGTGCTAAAAAGCATAAAATTGACACAAAACTAGAGAGCACTGTGCTATTAGTACCCACCCCAATAATCATTATTTTCTTTAAAATGCTCTGATACCAACAGGCATCTTTCAATTTGAAGCGATCACTCATTTTCATACCAATGTACATAACGCTTTAAGAAAGTGTTATATTAAAGCATGATAATAAATAAATTGTGCTGAAAGCTTCTCTGGTCACTGCACAGAAACATTTGCATGGATACAAAGACAGACTAGAAAGCCAAAGCTTAACTGCTGTAGACAGGACTGGAAAAGTCTGTAAGAGTAAATAATGGAGAGCTGTGGGAGACACCACCCCACCACAGCCTCCCAGGTGAGATGGAAAAGGGACATTTACCTGGCAATCGGACAGGTGACCTTACAAAACACCCTGCTGAGTCCTGGTGAGCCTCAGTGACCAGTGCTCAGGGATCTGGGTCCCATCTAACTAGTGGGGTCTTGACAGCACTTGCCAAAGCCTCAACAGGAGTTTTCTTTCCTCTCCACCTCCTGCTGCAGCACCTCTCTGGCAGAACAGAGCTGGGGGAAAAACAAAAAAACAAAAAAAAAAGGAAAAATAAGAACAATCTCTGCTATTAGTGTAGTTACAGAGACATTTATAAACCAGCACAGAAAGGGGAGCTGCTTTTGAAGCCTGTTGTCTCTTGCAGTACTGCCAAGAAGGGGCAGTCAGAAAGGGCTGATCATATTTATTTCCACAAAGAAACCCCCACCTGCCCCAGGCTGAGTGTTTTTCACGGAAACCAAACATTTCCTACTGCCAATAATGAAGCTTACCTCTAAAATCAGAAGGGAACAAGAGAAAAGGCTTTTCAGTCGTGTGATAGACAACCTGCACTGCTGTCACAGCCCAAACCCAGTGCTCTGTGTGGCTCACATACCCTGGGCACGGCAGCGGGATGGGCTGGCTGGCCCAGCCAGTCCCGAGTGCTGCAGGGTGGCAGGCTGAGCTGGGAGCCAGAGAAGCTGAGCTGGGAGCCAGGGAAGCGTGTGCCGGCTCCATGGGGTGCCTCCAGTGCAGCCCAGGCATTCATTCACTGCCTCGGAGAATTTTCTGCCTAATTAACAAACTAGATCGGGCTTTTCTTTGTTTTCCAGACCACCAGGTCACAGACTAAAGAAGCTTCCTTTGCCTGACTCCATTTCTGTGGTCACTGCTATTCTCAGGAGAGCATCAAGCATGTTCTAACCATCCCCAATGGTTTTTTTATCCCCCTGTGCACACTGGCTTTATCCCGAGGTGGCGGTTTTCCCTGGCTCAATGGAGGGTATGTCTACACAACACAGAAATATGCAACATGTGGCACGAACATGATCTGACAGACCAAAAGGACTGTGACAGAAAGGCACAATGGAAAAATGCCTATATGGAAGGTCATCACTTTCCAAGGAAAACTGAGACCAGCTTCAGGTGCAGGCAGCTGCCACGTGTGCAGGAGTACAGATCAACCCCTGCAGCTCTTCCAAGGGGTCCCTGCATGCAGAAGCACCTCCTGCTTGCCCATCCTGCCCCTGGCTGTGCTGCTGCCAGCTCCCTCCTGCACACCCATAAAGACTACAAGGCAAAAGGGCCAAAGGGTTAAAACCACTCCAACGGCAGCCGTGTTGGATAAAAGCATGGGAGATGTTCTCACTTAGGTCAGTGTAAATCAGAAAAGCCTCCACTGACAAAGAGACAGCCAAGTCTGTCGGAGTGAACAAGGCTGGAATCAAACTGACAACAATTAGAACTCTCTCGCTATTTTTCTCCTCCGCTCCAGTTGTTTACCTCTGCCTCCCCGCCTGCTCCCTGCTTTTGACATGGCAACTAAAACCTATTTGTTCACAGTCTCATGAATCCTTTCTTGAGAGCCTTCCTTGAAATGTTCAGATTTCAGATGGTCACGGGGTCTTGCCTTTAGATTTCAAGCTCCTCAGGGCAGAAACAATGTCAAATCAGTGTGAGGCATCCCGCATGCTAATGAGGCCACAGAAACAGTAACTGTACATACAGTTAACACATCTTTCCTCATCCACATCCTTGAAGCATTTTGTAACCCAAACTGCCAAGAAGCAAGGGCAGAAAGGGCAGGGCTGTCCTGCTCCTTCCATTAGATTTTACAGCTAACAGAGTACTTTTTCTGGTGTGCTACAGCATATCCAACTCAAGCATGGCCATGTGCTGTGCTCTGTAATCAAGAGATCTTTCTTCCCCTCTGCCACACATCTTAAATCACTGGCTTCAGTCACTTACAATGTGTCGCTCCCTGGAAAAAGTTAATAAGACTCCATAAAAAGACTGTATTATTACAACTTCTGGCAGTGGCCCATATATACCAATCATCTCAACACAGGATTTTTGGCAGGTATTTATGCTTAATTTTCTACTTAAGCAGCTATTTTATTAAGAATGCACATGTAGTTTCTTGACATTTCACTTGACCACAGATGAACTTTGGAGAGCATCTCGTCTTGCAGTGGGTGTTGGGCTCAGTGCAGCACCCAGATATCACAGCCTCCTGCCCCAAAGCGTGGAGAGCAGGAGATTATCCAGGGGACTGCACAAAGTACCCCCCAACATGACATCCTGACTTTACATGGACGTGATGAGCAATACTTCACTGAACACTTCAGGATTTAGGGATGAACAGCTGAAGCCTTCCAGCCTCCCAGATGGGAGACTTTCAGCAAGCTCTTGTGCTGCTGAGGTGACCTTTTCTACTCCCCTGAGCTCATCCTCACAATTTCAAGCGTTAGCACTTTAATATCAAAATCTAACACATGCCAACAGTTCAAAGGTGAAAAGCATTTTACAACAGAATGAAAATCATAATGGTGTTCAGGAGACTCAAAATGACTCATTTCCCAGGGGGAAATTACTGGTATTCCCTCTCCAGCAACTCTGCTGGTGTCAGTGTCATTAAAAGGAGGGAGTGGGAAGACAGATAAACAAAGTCTTAAAAAGCAAATACTTTCTAACTGGTGGTTGTCACCACACTTAATAATTAGGGTACTAATTAAGAGGGTAAGTAACACACTAGCTATTAGCTTCTAGTAATTAGTGTTTTTCCTCTAGATAATAACAAGTTGAGAAGAAAATAAAAAGACCTGAATCCATTTCACCATTCACCCTGTCCCCATCACAAGAACCTATTACACATATTAATCATGAGCACTGCTAAACAATATTTTTAGATTTTGCAGCATCCATCAGCACTTCAACATGTGACCTTTTACATGCACAGACTGGACCTTGGTGATGTCTAATGGGGTTACCTTTATATGCATAAGTCTTAAGGACCACAAGTTGGGAATGTAATTAACTATCTGGTTGGGTTTGATTACTTACACAGAAAAGAAGATGCTTGAATTATGAGAATTGAGTTAAAAGTAACTAAGCAATAAAGAATTTGAAATCTTGCATTTCTGATTTTATGGAGGGAAATTATCAGATGACTATTTGCTTGTACACGGTGCTTTTCTTTTGCTGGTTTCAAAGGCTTTATTAAGACGATAAAAATACTTAGTGCTGAGCTACACTCTGTGTGTTTGCTTTTAAAAGAAATCTTTGTGTGTGTGTAATTTAGTGTGTGGGCAGATTAATACTCTCAGATTTGCCTGTAGATAAGAATATCCATGCAGCTAAATTAGCTACAACAAATCAATAATGCAAAATGTAGTGTCTTGCCAAAGCACCTTTTTTCTTTCCCAAAAGATATGTCAAATTACTGAGTTGCTGGACACGATGTAACGGTATTAAAATACCATCGAAATAGTCCTGCCTGGGGTAAAAGAAACAACCAGTCTTGCTAGCAAAATTACACGACTGTGATGAAGAAAGCATTCCATTTCATGTTGCTTTTAGGTTTACCTCTTACATGTATCTTCTCCCAAACTTCTAGAAAGCCCACGAATGGTTCTCTTGCTGCTTTTGTCTTCAGTAAACTGCACTTGCCTTGACTTTTAGAAAAAACACAACCCTTGAAACAATGAAATTGAGAGTTTTTATCTGCTAGGCCACATTCCTGTGCTCTCACATATTTCAGTACCATTTTATGAGCAGACACACACGTGCACGCACATTGGTCCCGCTGGGGAAACAATGTTATTTTTAAAAAAAACTGCATAACTAAGAGCAAATATGAGCTTCTTAGAATTTTTGGGTTTTTTAATTGGTATTAAAAATGCATAAGTTGCTAAATTTAAAATAGTTGGTAAGTAAACAGTAGGTAGCATTATAGAGAGCCACTTCATAAAATTCTAATTATCCCTTTCCTATTTGTTGCGACATGCCCTCGCTCAGATTATGGGCTTGGACCGGTGCCCAGTGTTCTGCTTGGAAAATGCAGAGTAAGCATCAGAGGTTTGTGTCACCTCCAGTTGGCTTTCTGTGCGTGGTGAGGACATTTTGTGAAGATGCTGCACGTGAAGGGAGCTCAGGCTGTCTGACCTGCTTCTTCTCACCCTTTCCTCTCCTCAGAGCAATCAGCATTTCTCCCCATAGTGCTCTCTGCAAAGTGGGGCTTCTCCAGATGCTTGTTGACAGGCCAGTGGCAATCCCTACAGAAATGCACTCCAAAATAATTCATAAAAGGTTTTTCTGTCCAGATACACTCCATCATACTCCATCAGGATCCCCTCACTCACACCTGATGTTATCCATGCAAGGCTCTTGTGTCAATGCAATGTTATCCCAGTCACAGTCCTGCCCTCTCTTGGGACAGCGGTTCCCATTGGTGTTCCCATCCACTTTCTGGGATGCTGAAAAGTGAAAACAAAACACCTCCCCTCAATTCTTCAGAGTTTCAAGTGTGCAGTAAGGAAGGGAAAAGCACCAGTGGGTTTGGGAACATTCAAATCACCTACGTACCTTTCAAATGAGCATTGTTTTTTTGTGTCATGGTGTTTTGTGTCCAAGCGCAGAGTGTAGAAGACTTCCAAGTATGTTGTAGAGACAATCCCCTCTCAGCTGCATGAGCTGAGGAAGCCCAGCTCCAGGAGCTGGTGGGCACAGAGCTCTGACCATGCCCAGGGCTCAGGGGCAGTGAGGACACACACGGCAATAACACCCTGTCGGCTCTAAGCCAGTGTTGTGTATTTAACCTCGAGGCTGTTACCATTATCCAGCTTAGCCAAAGGAACCTAGTAGAAAAACATTTACAGTTGCTGGAGCATTAATCCTCTGAATGATGCATGGATTTTAGAGAAATGCCTTTGATTTATATAATGCTATACTAGGGGATATAATTTCAATTAGTAATTACTAATTTTGATTTAGTATGTTACATACTGGATACAGTAGGTTTATTATGGTTATATTATCTAATTTATTATGATTTATATTTACTCTAATGGGAATATATATTAATCAATAGATGCACTGATTAACTAGAGAGTATTAACTATACTGCAACACTGGAATAACACAATCAAGCCAGTAACAGACACAGAGTATTGTCAGATGCTGTGACTGATATAACTAATTCTGAATTTTACCCCAGAATAAATACAAAAATAGGCAACGGTTATCAGCTTCATAAATGAACATATCTGTTGTAACAGGCAGAATGTCAGATGCACTAGCTAAGCTACTTGCCCAGAGAGTCCAATTCTTCTCCAAGTGCACGATTTATATATTTTAATATGAAATGTATCACTCACCAAACAGCTTTTTTCACTATGTGATATATAAATTCCACCTGTCAAGTACATTTTGATATTGTAATATATCCCGTTGTCTTGCTTCTTTCAGGCGAGTCTGTTTCTAATTCTTTACATGCTTCCTGTGTCAGAGTGATATCAATAGCATCTTTCATAATGTTAGTCTCATGATGGCTACACAAAACCTCTGCTTAGTGCTCTGCACAGAGGATTGTAAGCAGATGAGGTGCCCTGGAGAAATCGGAGCCTGGCAATGATTCCTTTCCTGCTCTGCTCCTGGACAGGCCCCATGCTGCTGCCTGGCACCACGGGAAGCTGCTAAAGGAATAAGGAATAGAGAGTTTTATCCAAAAAGACACTCGTTCCCCCAGTCTCTGATGAAAGGTGTGGGAAGCTTTAAGACCAAGGCCAGGGGGACAGAACCTCTAACCCCCCACAAGCCCTTAGAAAGGCTGTTTGTGAGCTCATTCTGCTGTTACAATTACAAAAACATGTACCAGTCTAATGTGGGAACAAAGACTCCGTTTGGCTCTTTGGTTTGAAAGAATACCTGCAGAGCTCCAGCTGCCTCTCCAGAGCTCAGTTTCAGTGGCACTCTACTGCCTTGATGGACAGTGCTCCTGTGCTGAGAGCTGGCAAAGGCCTCGGCAGATATCCAAGGACCCCTCTGTGCACAGACAAGACCAGCAACCCCAGACACTCCTTCTTCTTCCAGCCTGTGAATTATTTCACACATGTAAGTCAAAAGAGTCGGACATTCCCAGTGTCAGATGGAAGGAAACCAGAACTCAAGAGCCACTGACAACTCCAGTCACACCAGTAAGGGAAGTGTCGCCCTCTCTGCCCTTCTCCCTCCCATGACCTGCTCCCAGAGCTGCATTTCTCAGGCTCTTTTCTGCTCAGCACCATTCACATGCCCACCCACAGGAGCTGCAGCCCTCTATAGACCTCCTGCATTTACAGTAGTCTGAGCCGAGACAGCCACTTTCCTTAGCCTGTAAGGACTCAAACAATGCCCCACAGTCCCAAAACCTGTTTGTTTTTTTAACTGGTTCTTCAAAACCTTCACTACCTGCCTATCCAGCACGTTGCACTGTTTCAAACCCCAACAGCCAAGAAACACTCCGGTCATCCACCTTGCATTTTCTTCCCTGCAAAATTTATACTCTCTATGTTGCTCTTATGGAGAAGGAGGCAGGGGACAACAGGGCACAACAGTCTCTTCACCTATGGGATGGTGACTGTCAGAGCTGAGACTTTTCTTTCCTGTGCTGAAACTCTGCTTTTGCTCACAGATCATTTTTTTCTGACCTCTACTCTAACTGCTGTCTTTCAGAATATCTCAGTCTTGTCCATATCTTTCACATCCCACGTTGCTTAGAACTGGAAGCAAATTCAGACACAAACCCAACCAGTTTTGCTGAAGCAAAATAACATTTTCTGACATAGATAGGATAGATTCCACAGCATATCCCAGGATGACACATGCCACAATGCACCACTTTATTGGTCTATATTTAGTCTGAGGTACAGCTTTTCTGCCACGTTTTGTCTAGCAGTATTTCTCCATTTTGTGCTTGGGAGCTGATATATCACTTTCATCTCTCCAGAGTCAACCTCAGCATCCCATGGACAGCATTGGTGCACCTAACCATGAGAAAAGGGATGCCAAGGAGGTGGCTAAGCTCCAAGACATGACCCAGCTCAAGGTTCTTGTACACCATTTGTACTCCATCAGCATCCCCACAGCAGCAGAGCAGCAACCCACACACTCCTTCCCATGGCAGGTGCTGTGGCTAATGAGCATCCAGGTCATTTGGGCTGGGATGAGAGGGGAGAGCAGACATTCAGCTGACTCTTGGATCATAGACAACATGCAGAGGACCTACTGTACCAAAAGGGGAAAAGGAATTGTCACCTGGGGACATCAGCAATTGTAAACCCTGTCACTGGCAGAGATCTCTGTCAGCTGAGACCAAAAACAGGACTCGTAGCTCAAAAGTAATTGTAAAATGGAGACATGCAGGAGAGGGCAGATGAGTTTTTGATTACCAGAATCAAAGTCCTCAACTCCTCTTCCCAAAGTAGATCTCAAAAAGTCAAAATGTATTCATCTACAGAACTTCCAGGGCCAAGTGCCCTAGAAAAGCCACTGCTGGCAGAGTAAGCAAAAGCATTACTTAGCATATGAAGAGCATATGAAGCAGAGGTAAGCAGTCTAGTTCCAGACATGAAAAAAATAAAAAAACAGCCCCAGAGTACAGATTTGAAAACCATATGCAGGTTTCTAAATAACCAGCCCAATTTTTCTGGTGTGTTGAGGGCTGACTAGTTCCCACTGAAATCAATAAGAGGATGTTGATTGCCTGGTGCTTTTGAAAATCAGGCCAACTCTTCAGGAGCATAAGCAGGGGCCTGAAATGCCTGATTATGCCCCATTTGAAGTCTGAGCCTCAATACACAGCATCGTGCCTGCTGTTCAGAAACATGTCTCTCAACATGCGCATCCTCTGCAAGGATGAAAGCAGAACCCTCCTGCCACGATCAGGCTGGGGATAGAAACCTCTCTTTCCACCACCACACACTCCACCCCCCTTATTAAATTGAATATACCAGCTGCAATTATGAAAGAGAAAAAACCTTTCATAGATGCTGCAGCCCATCATCAAACACTGTACATAATTCAGAGATAAAGTAACGGAAATTTAAATTTGCAGGTAAATAAACGCTGCATATAACTGTGGCCTGTCCTAATCTACTCACAGGTGGAAAGTAAGGCCAGGGGTGAAGAAAGGGTGAGGCAAACAGAAAGTTAAATACAAGCCTGACAGAATATACTTCCCAATTAAACAAACCCTTCAAGTCTCGGCTGTGAAGCTTTATCTTTCTAGTACTGGCTCCTGACATGCTTAAAGGAGCCCTTTGGATTTGGGGCAGGTCCTCTGCTCAGCCGTTCTTCCCTTTATTACCATTCCATGCCCAGCAGCTGCATTGGAAAACTTGCTGTGTCCTTCCGTGAGCACCTTCCCACCTGATGCAAGCTCTGGCACCCACAAGCAGTGATTTACTGCTGAATCACACAACAAAACTGACTCTACCCTTTATAAATTCATAAATCCTGAGTAGGACAGTTTTCCCATTATGGCTCAGTATTGTTTCAGTGTGTAACCCCCATTGCTGAAGGAGACACAATAAATCCTGAGGCTGTGAAATCCATTGTATTTATATATGAGGCTGCTTTTGGTCTCCATTTCCCAGTCACAAATAAACTGAGATCTTTTGAGTTTGCCACTAGGATATTTATAGATTGCAAATGGTGACACATTAAATCAATTGGCTCCTATATTTTCTCTGGGACATTTTATTGTTTCCTGTAAGACAACAAATACTTTTCCCATTCTACAGACTTTTTCCTTGTGGAAAAAGTCTGGATGAGCTTAGGTTTTCTTCACACTTTCTTTTTACTTATGCAGCTGTGACTTGTACATGCACAGTTCTGCCCTTGCAGCAGACAGAAACAGCATAAGCAAATAATTTTATTATCATGGCTTTTTTGCTTGTTGCTTTTCTGTCTTCTGCCTTCTAATGCCTCTCAATGAAGTTGCTGTGATAGCATAATCACAGAAATCCTTATTATGCATTTATAATAATGATTAGTCAAAGTATTTTCGAGAGTTTTGGGCAGTTCCACTGTATCTAGGATGTGGTCTTGGCCCAGGACCAGAGGTGTTAGACACAGTCCCAACACATAAGTTCCAGAGGTGAACAAATAATTCCTTTGATTCCTTTATATTTTTCTGCTGGTGTGGCCATGCTGCCAAAAGGGTGTATCAGGATTTTCTCAAAGTTCAGCTCCGTACTGGGCAGTTCTGCAGCAATCCTGCCAACTGCAGCTGTACCAGCAAGACTAATTCACTGGGTGCTGATGGAAAACTAGAGCTGAAAAGTTACCCTTTTTTTTTTTTTTAAATTTCTTTTCATTCACATGCTCAAAATGGCAATAAAGGTCAGGGATTTTTTTTTCCTCTTTAAGTAAATGCATTTATACTAACAGACTTGAACCAGATTTTGCTTACTGCTGAAACAGCTTTATGTTCAAATTATTAAAATATGGTAAATAAGTTGTTGAATATTGTAGATTATCCTTCCACTTTGACTTATTTACTACTTTTCTACAGTACTTTGTAAACCATACAAATAATTCCATAAGTCTCTGCAGTCACATTTCCACATGCAAATTTTGATGTGGAGATCTAGCTTTTTCTGCAGGATGTCTTAAAGAATATCTAGAGCACCAACACAGACATATCTGTTTAAAAAAACTGGCAAAAATCACTATAATTTCTTCTGCGTTTATCAACCAGAGCTCCACACTATACAGGACATTGGTGACAAGAGCAGGAGGAGAAATACAGGGTGCAGAACGTGCTCAGGTTAAGTGAGAAGTGAGTAGCACTTTTTCCCAGTCAGATTCTGACTGGTGTGAAGCTCTAGTAATCTTCTGGTATTTGATTAATCTCTGTTCCTAGAGCCGTGGCTGTAAAGATCAGAATTTAGGCAGGACTACAAATGATGCAAGATTAGCAGGCCTCAAACTCCTCATCTAAAGGCTAAGCTACTAACAGGGTATAAATAGGTGCAGCCACACAGGAGGCTGAGAGAGGCTGAAGGTACTGAACAGGGGGCAGCATCACACACCCAACAGACTGTGCCACAGCACTGGGGTGTAGAGGGATCCCCTTATCTGGCCAGAGTTTCCCAGCTCTGCACTGGGAAGGACAGTGGGAAAAAGAGGGAAAATAATAAAGAGGAAGGTGAAACAGTGGTCTGATTGACCAGGTGATGTTCTGTGCTGTAGGCAGTGTGGTTGTGGTGTAGATTAGTTTGGCCCAGGACACAAACTGCAGGGAATGTCATGGAAGGCTGTTCAGAGGCTGCCTGGTTTCCAGTATCCATCAAGAAGACAGGAATACCTGGACACATTGCATCCCTTTTAAAAACACCAAAGCCTCTAGGAGAGTTGTTCTGACTCCCAGGACTTCCTCCCACTCCATATCTTCTGCAACCACCTTCTGTCCCACATCCAGAGTGTCCAGGCCAGCTCTTCCTTTTAGATCCCTGCCTCTTTCCCAGGTGCACACAGAAACATGCAGACAGCAGGGGCTCAGCACCTCTGCCTCCCCTTTATCCTTTGCCTTTCCTGTTGCCAGGGCATCTCCAGTTGCAGCAGACACACAGAGTAAATACTAGGCCCAAAAAGGGACAGGCAAAGGGAATGCGGTCAGAATTTTGGACTGGCTTTTTAGCCGCATCCTTCCCAGAGGCAGTGCAGGCACCTTCAGGTCTTCTGCTAACTGTAGACCCCAAAACCCTAACCCCGCCCCCTTAAGTCAAGTGAAGTTAGCTATTCAGTAAAGCTCAAAAACACAGCAATTAAACTGAACTCACTTTTAAAGCCCCCAGTAGTAACTGATTGCTGCAGGAAAAGTGCTTGTGCTTCACTCTGATTTTCAGGTATTTGTGGAATACAACAATAGAGGTGAAAGGCACATGTGCTTTGTACCAAAAATATTCTGCACATGTGCTATGGTGTTCAGCTCCCACAGAACCCCCATGTTTTGACAAAGATGTTTTCATAAAGAGGCAAAATGATCTGTTGCAGGTAGAGAAACACGCTGCTGGAAACCCAGAGGGATGACGGAGCTGAGTGTCCAGGGCTGTGGTGCCGTGCTTGGAGCACGACCTCTTTGCCACACGGGTGGGGGGAAAGGTTGCTTTCCTTGCCCTGCCTCCAAGCAGCTGGTTTGGACACCACTGTGTCAATTCATATGGACAAGAAATTGGGTCAAAACTTTCTAGGAAATTTCTGCTGCCTGTTTTAGAACACGGTTCAAAAGATCAAAGGAGAGCAATTCTATAGAAACCTCTGTGCAGCTGCATGCGGAAACGGAGCATTAATGGGAAGAAATCCTGTGCCTGAGCACTGCTGAGCTGACATCCAGGGGCTTACCTGGAACAAAACCTCAGCACAGCTCTGCAGCAGCACAGTGGGAGGCAAAGAAAGCAAGTAAACTTAAAACAACCCTCCCATCGGAGTCCGCCCCAAGGACGGAACACTGTTCATTCCACCAGCTTATGGAATCATCCCTCCCCGCTCCCAGCTCCACCAGCAACTTGGCTCCAAAGAGCCTCTTCAGGCTTTTACCAGCAGTAACAAATCTTCCCTGAGCAGTGGTGTTTTTATCAGTAGTTAGAGCTCCTCACTCATGTTCAGTATTAAATTGTTCTTCCTTCTAAAGCACTATTTTGATCAGGTGACCTCTTCCCCAAGGAAAAAAAAAAAAACAAACACACTTAGAGCCAGATTTTTAAAAAGCTATTAGACTCGTGCTTAATTTAAATGCATAACAGCAGGCAACTCAGCCTAATTCTCTACTTGAGCGCACAGTCTCCTGATTTATACATGCAAGTGGAATAGCTTTTGCCAATACATATTTTGCCCTTTACTTTATCTTCCTTGTATTTTAATAACTTACCTTTACTTACAATTTTCTTATTTCAAGCTTAAGTTAGACAACAATCATTTGGGACACAGCCTGCACTCACCAAACTCCTCCAGTGGCTTTGAAAATAGAGCTCATTGGACTCCTTTTATCCCAAGTCACCTTGTGGGGTATTGGGGCAGCCCTGCATCAGAGAGAGAAACCTGGGTCTTGTTGTGTGGATGGGAAGAGCAGAGGGTTTAACTCCACGCTCAGAAACTCCTTGCAAACAGCCAGAGGGAACACTGAATCACACACTGAGACAACTTGTACTACTGATATATCTTCTTGCAGTTTCCACATTGACGTCTCCATAGATTCCTTTGATTTATGAGGTCATTTGCCTGTTGACAATTGATTGAATTAACTAGTCCAGAAAAGCATTTCTGTCCCAGAGCAGGAAGTGGTTTTTAAACTCTTTTTTGATAGCTGTACTTGAAACAAGAGGTTGGATATACAGCTCATCTCTGTATGATGGATAAATTTCAAAACATTCCAGAGACAACTTTCTACAGAAGATTCAAGAGAGACAAAGAACTCCCCGATCCATGAAGAGTGGGTTTTTTGCACAGAGGAGAATATCAGGTTGCAGAATGTAATATTACATAGCATTTCCTAAGCGTACAATTACTGCTGATTGTAATTTATACTGGAATAGAGCTAGCATCAGTTTCCAAAACATTTCCATCAGATCATGCAATTCTTTCTGAAAGGACACCAGAAAATTAAGCTACTACTGGAAATGAGATTACCTCCTGAGGATATAGAAAGTGTCCCTGCCCATAAGAGGGGGGTTGGAACTAGATGATTTTTAAGCTCCATTCCAACCCAAAGCATTCTCTGATTCTGTGATTTGGTAAAATTATGTTATTTAAGTTTTTATTTAATTTAATACTGTATTACCTCTTTTGAGACATCAGTTGTATTCTGTCAATATTTTCAGTGCAGTTTTTTCTTGACAAAGAGTTCTTTGCAATATCATATTTTCTTCTGGCATTGATTCCCTGACTTTTTTTTTTTAATTTTTTTTTTGTTCACAGCTTACTCTCAAGGCCAAAACTCCATAGACAGGATTTCTATCAATTTTAGCTGGAGCTCTCACCTGACTAGAAGCTGCAGCAAAAAGTTTTATGATCACACCCAGAGCGTGAGGTTTCAGCTTCTCCTGACACATGACTATTTCCAGATTTGAGTTCAGTCCAAAGTGTTCCTTGCCAGTTGGAATTAAACCCCAGATCATTTTCAAAATTCCCTGTAAAGGAGTAGATATTGGAATAAAAATGGTTTTTAAAAAATCCCCTCATATTAATACTGAGGTAATTTGCAACAGTTTTTTACTTAATTGTTTATTTTTCTTGTTTGACCTGTATGACACAGCAGTAACAGCATTGCTTTATAATCAAAGCATCTAATCACAGAACAAAAATATTTCTTGGTAATGCATAACAGTTTTTCTGAGCTGAAAATAAAAAGCTATGTTCATCTGCCTACAACATTTAGAGTAAATAAAAATGAAATACACTATTGGGATTACACTATGTGAGATGATTGGAAATGCTGGCATGATCTGACATGTAACAGCCCAGAGTCCTGGCATTAGCAGGCTGTGAAATCATATAAAAATGAAAAGAACCCAGAAGTAAAAATAATGAGTTTCAAAAGAAAAATGCGCTTTTTGATCATATTTCAGAAAGAAACTTGCTGTTCTGTATTTTGTCCCACACCACTTTTAGGGCTGTTAAGAAGGAGCCTTCTCTCCAAGAGCACTAATTAGCGTTGTGGTTTAACCCGGCCAGCAGCCAAACACCACAGAGCCTGTGGGGTGGGGAGAGCATGGGACAAAGAGGTAAGATAGTCTTCTAGTTTAACAGGACAGAAAAGGGAGGAAAAGCCATAATACCGATAAAAGAATATACCGAACAAGTGATGCCCAGTGCAAGTGCTCACCACCCACTGGCTGATGCCCAGCCACCCTCGAGTGGCAGCTGCCACCCACCCAGCCAACTCCCCTGGCTTTTTGTTCACTGCGATGCCACATGGTCTGGAATATCCCTTTGGCCGTTCGGGGTCAGTTGTCCTGGCTGTGTCCTCTCCCAGCTCCCTGTGCCCCACTGCATCCTGGTGGGGTGAGGAGCTGAAAAGTCTCTGACTCTGTGCAAGCTCTGCTCAGCAACAACTAAAACATCAGTGGGTTATCAACGTTACTCCCATCCAAAATCCAAAAGACAGCACTGTACCAGCTACGAGGAAGAAAATTAACTCTATCCCAGCTAAAATCAGGACATTAGTCATGAATAAAACCCAAGCCTAGCCAACCCAAGTCATCCCTAGTTCTATGGTCTTCTTCAGTTCCCACCTGTGTCAGCCTCTGCCTGAGCTCAGCTGGTAAAGTTTTGCAGCAACTCCAACTGTATTAAAACAGTTTCTCAGCCTGACAAGAACACACACACTGAATTTTTGCTTCACGGACTCTTGAATTGTTTTCCATGGAAATGATTCAAACTTTTTAAACATGACACAGAAGTCTCTTGTTTCATTGGTCTGGATATAAAACAAACTAGAAGCTACAGAGACCTGGTGCCTGACAGCAGAGGAAGCAATTAGGTTTCCTAAGCTAAACTGAACTGGCCGTGTCTGTCGGCTGAGGGCACGTGCAGGAGAATACCCAGGAGCTGAAGTAGCTTATTTGAACAACCATTTCCCACCTGCACAGACAAAAGGCTCCAGCTCCCTGGGAATAAAGGTCCTCTCAGCCTGAACTGCCACTTCACAAGAGGTTAACAGAAAAGAATCAATCCAGAATATTTCTGTTGGATAAAATGGAAACAGACTCTTTTAAAACCATTGCATTCTCTCTTATGTCAGCGACACTTCATAGATGTTTTGTAAAAGCACAGGAAGTCACTTGGTTTGAAAAGCAACATATTAGTACATTCTGGCTTTCAAACATGAATTTTTCCAAAATGATCACTTTTATACATGCAGATACTTCAAAGGGAGAGATTAGAAGAAACACTTCTTATCCCTCCCCTATTTCATCTATCACGGGGATAGATGGCAATCTTAAGTACCAAATTCAACTTCCACTTCGGCCACCAGTAAAGCAAATGAGTATTATCTGCTGAGCAACATCATTATTTCATCAGCAGCATCTCTGTTTTGTTTGGAAGCTCCTGATCGAGGCACTGCTTCTGCCTTGAGCCTGGCAGGTGCATTAGCCCCAGCAAGACCACAGCAGGAGCCATATGAGCAAAGGTAAGGAGCAATGGAAATTACTCCTTGAGCTTTTAATGCAAATAAGAAGAGGTCAGTCAAAATAAGCTCCCACAGGAAAGTAACTGGAAGTGAAATATGGAATCAGATGATAAAATATAGCTCAGTTTTATACAGCCTGATGCTCACATGCATTTATTGCTAACATCCAAGGACAACAGTATGAAAACATCAGCCTAAGCACCTGGTCTGCTGTGGCTTCCTGTCTGTAGTGACACCTTTCAAGCACAAAGATCTCAGGTGGGTAATATTATTGCTTGAATCAGTATTTTCTTTAATTAATGTCACAGTCTTATAGGTATCATTGACTGAAGTAACTTGTTAGCCTACAAAACCTGAATGCATGTTAGAGAGATAAGGCCTTTAGACACAATAACAGTTTTTAAAATATGGGAGAAAAACCACAAAAAAACAAATAAAATAAACAAACAACACCCTCCTATGCACAAAAAAAATTAAAACCAAACAAAACATTGTGAGGATGAGGGCAAGCAAGTCCACACACTGCTTTACTTCCAGTTTAGGACCCATATTTTAAATTAGGACTTTTAATGGGACCAGTTTGTTTTAAAGGTTTACAAATTTTGCAGTGAGCCTGCCCAACAGTGATCCTGTGCTCCTTGGATGGATGGAGGAAACTGGGGCCACCAGTTCATGCCCAACAAGAAAGCACAGGGAGGTAAACAAACAGCAAACAGCAACACCACGGAGCTGCAGGGCTTCCACCTCCCTCCAAGGACTGCAAGACTAAGAGAAAGGACCAGATGTAATTATATTAATTCTTCAGAAATTCTGGAAATTAATTCAAACCTGAATGCAGACCTCTGTTTCACAGCAGACCCACATCTATGTCAGAGCCCAACCTAAGGCATGAAATTCTTTTATCCAACCCAAAAGCTGTAAGGGAAGGTGCTGCTCAGGCTGCCCCTGCCCTGCCACCTCCTCTCCCTGCCTCAGTCCTCCTGTGTAATTAAAAAGAATGACTGGACCGAAGCAATGTCGGGGCATAGAGAGAAACCACTCCTGTGTTCTGCTAATGAGCCATGAGCCAAGTGTCCTGCAGGTGCACATGTAACTGTTGGACAAAGGAAACAGGAGCACCACGCTGGCAGAGCTCTCCTTTGGAGAGGTCACAAACCACTCGCCTTTCCAGCAGGTGAAACCCACGGCAAGGGAAGGGGGCTGAGCACCTGCAAAAATACTGACTGCTCGTGGTGAATATGTAAGCATTTGTTTTCACGAGCCAGATAATTGGGTCCTTGGGAAGCAAACTAACAAGAGGAAGAAAATGTCTAAAATTCAGATTTTCTTTTAAGCTGCTCATTTTTTGCCAGCAATCATTTTATATAAGAGCAGTGACTGAGTACAGACGCAATTGTGGTTGTCCTGTCAACCAACCAGCTGTATTTCTTGGGTCCTATTGCTCTCTAAGGGGCATAATTTCCCAGAGATCATGGTGTCAGAGCAGTACCACTTTTTACTGTAATCTCTTTTTTTCACCTCTTCTTTCTCTCTGCACCCACTGAAATCTGTGTGAACACCTAAAAATACGTATGACTTGGCAGATCTACGCTGGGGCTCCTCACACATCAGCAGTCTGCCTAAGGCATTTGTGTCCAAAAGCTGAA
Source organism: Sclerurus mexicanus (assembly GCA_013396755.1). NCBI lineage: Eukaryota > Metazoa > Chordata > Aves > Passeriformes > Furnariidae > Sclerurus > Sclerurus mexicanus. Next base: position 333,696 of record VWZF01005184.1, read on the forward strand.
CATCATTATAAGTTATCCAACTAGCTGATAAAATGTTACTTCATTTTTGTTTCCAGGCACTGATTTCCCCCTTGATGTGACAGCCCAGTCTCCCACTCACTCACTGTCAGCCGCTGTTTTACGTTTGATGCTGACATTCAGTCACTCAGTCTTTTCAATACACACCTTCTCTAGCACTAAATGTACACCTGCTCTGGGTTTGGCATGCTGAAATTGCTCAGGAAAACTTTCTTTCTTTGATGTAAAAATAATCTAAACTATTTCTTCATTGTTTAAGGAAATAATTTCCCCTTGGAGAATGACAACATGCTGTCTTTTATATGTATGCTGCATAATGCAAACAAATACCTTGTATATATTTATATTATATATACACACATGTATTTCATGCTTTTTGTATATATAATGCCAAAGTCTTCATGACCACATGCAGTCATTATGGATCCCTGAGCACCCATCAGAAATCTGCACTGTTTCTTGCCCAGGTCCCAGTAAGGTAAATGCCCACATTGAGCCTTGATGTCTCTAAAATTCCCCAGCAGAAAAGATGTGTTTTCCTTCCTCAGCTAAACTGCCCATCCAGCTCAAGGCACATATTTTTGCTGGGATTCAAGCTGGCAAATGTGGAGTCACTGAAAATCACCTGCAGGTAATTGCATCCTAAAAGAAAATCAGCATTCATAGACTGAACAGAGTGTATTTGTTTGATTTGATGTCTCAATTCTTTGCAGAAAACTGGGAATGTATAAAGCACTGATTGCCAGGGCTGACTGTTTTCTGTGTTGTAGTTTTCATCTGGTGTGTTAAAGCATCACACCCAGACTTTGGGATGATGAGTTTTCTGTAAGTGACTGATGGTCCTTCCTTGAGCTTTGTATCTAAGTAAATGTATTGAAAGGGTCTTTCTTTCCACACTCCAGTAATCCCAGCCCAATCATTCCCTGAATGGTTAGAGCTATCCTTATTCTTTATACAAGGCAAGTGTATGGGCATCTGAAGACCAGACTCAGTTTGGCTGCTGAGTTCAATTACCTATCACTGTGAAAGCACCAACAACACATGCCGTCTTTAAAAAAAACCTAAACAAACCAAAAGCAAACAAAAGCAAACAACATCTACAACCCCAAACATTTTAAAGAAGGAGCAGGTGCTTCCACTTCCCTGCCCATCTTGACAAACCTTAAAAAGCTGCATTTGCTATGGATAAACACTGAATCAGTTTAAGATTGTTCATTCCTTTATACTGAATTTTCTAAACCTTTTGTAACATTCAGAAATCTTTCTCAAGGAAATAAGTAAATTAAACTCTTTCATATAATCTCAGAACAGATGCTTTAAGTGAGTTCTGATCACTCTGCTCCTTAAGGAGCACATCCCAGTGATAACTCCTACATGCCTTTTTCAAAATAGTGGAAGATAAATAGTGCCACGGTGAACAAATAGTAAGTGTGACTAGAAACAATGGTTAAAGTAACTGGCACGTCTGGAGAGCATCTTATTGAGAGTCGAGTTACAAGTATCTTCATTAAACAAAGACTTACTCCTCTAAGAGCATTTTTCAGCATCTCTATCTGAAGCCACTGTCAAATTTTACAGTGCTTCTTGAAAAACACAGATGAATGTATAGGATTTTCTCACAGTGCTCTGGGGTTTTTTTCTTTCATTTGTTTTGTTGGGGTTTTTTGTGTATTTGGGGGTTATTTTAACATTCTGGAGTCACTCAGCACTTCAGATGTACTTGGCTAGAAGGAAAAAAAAAAAAAAGGAGTCAAATTTCCCTGGTACAAACCTTATGGAATTTTTAAGTAAGAACACACTGTATTGGACAGTTTGAATTTTGCAAATATGAGTGTGTCACCCCTCGTTTGCATTTTCCAGATGGTGTGATATGCTCAGTATTGCTCTTGTATTACCTGTAGTCTGTAGCTACAGGTTGTTGAGAGAAAGTGAATGGCAACAGTCAGGCAAACAGCAAAGCAGTCAAATGCAATCACAGTAACCTGCTGCTGCTGCCTTTCTCTGACACAAAAACAAGTGAGGATGAGCACTGAGGTCACACTGCCAGGACCTGCACAAGCAGAGAGCCCTCAGAGAGGTCTTGCAGTCTGGACCTGATATTTACTTTAATCCAATATAGCCTCAACTATGTGGCATTTGGCATGTTAGAAAAAAACAGCTTTTATAGGATTTTTTACAAGGATATCCTTCCTGAACAGAGACAGAGCATGAACAAGAGTTCCTGTCACTGCTGCTGGCAACCAAGTCAAGTAAAGGATGTGCTTGACAGCAAAAGAGATTTCTATTGTGGCTCTCTCAGCCTAAAGAAAATGATAATAAAGTCTAAAACAAAGGACTGAAGGTCAGATTGCAAAACAGCTGGTATTCCTAATTGTAAGCAGATTTTAAGAGAGCTCCATCTATATGGGCCAAGTACTTCTGAGTTTCTGACCACAAAACCAAACACTAAACTTTTATAAAAAACTCCAATGCCTCAAGACATGCTACAGCCTATATTAAAATATCTTTTTAATATTTCAAGGCTTTCTCAGTGCCAAGCTATTAAATGTGTAGACTGATTTCCTTAGAGCAAAATCCCTCCCCAAAACCCAGACAGAATGTCAGTCAAAATTGTTAATTACTAACCAAAAAATCCCAGTAATTGACTGCCTGGATTTTAATTTTATGAGATAGCTTCATCCTTGTGAGAACTCTCTGAGCAGAGGTTGGAGAACAATAACTCCCTGAACACAAAAGCAGTTCCCAAATCACAGCAGAGATGGTAAGGTTGAATTTGACCTTGCTTGCTCCAATAAAAATTCAGGTTATGTCCATAAAAATGAGTGAGAAAGAGGTAACAAAGGGGGTGACAATGAGAAGAGAAGGGTCTTTTTCAGGGGAATTTGCAAAAAGCTACAGCTAAAACTACCTTGAGTCTTTCATCAGAAATGCTCTCTAGGAGGTAAACAGTTTAGAAGACTCTCAGCTACAAAAGGTCACTACAAAAGTACCTTAAAAGTGGTTATTAGATGGAATTCTTGCATATTCTTTCTTCCCTGCCCAGCAATAATTGGTCTCAAATGGGGAACAGTGACAATGCAAGACCTCCACACCAGGTGACAGGTATTCCCACAAAGAACAGCAGTACCCATTGTCAACATTTTATCTCAGGTTTCACACCTGGACTTTTTTCTAGAGGGCCTGCATTTATATAAGAATCACCAGGAGTGTGTTTTAAAACTATTGTTAAGGCTCAGAGTTGTGGGGGAAAGCTCTAAAGTGTAACACAGAATAAAACCTGCATTGCCAATGCTCAAAGCCTAAAGATGACTTCAAAGTGCCCCCAGCTCCTTCTGCAGAGTCTGCCAACAGCAACTCTGCACACACAGAGTTCCCTCTCAGGGGCAGAGTCCTGCTCTGTGCTCTGGCATCCAGCCGGGGGAAACACCTGGGAGAGCAATGCTGGGGTGTGTGTTCCATATCCATTGCCTATGGCACCAGCAGTGGCTGTCCGTGATGCTGCTGCTCTGAGAATCTGGCTGCAAAGCATTCCAAAGTCGAGAAGGTAATCCTGCCATCCTGAAGGTAAGCAAAGTCTGTTATGGGAAAATCCAGACAGGCAAGCCATGGCACTCCCATGCCAAATGGATCGGGATGGGTCTTACAGCAGTTACTGCAGGATACGGAGTGATGTTGGACACTCTCAGCTTCAGCTGGTGGGGCTCCCAGGCAGATTTTCTCCTAACACAGGGCTCACTTTCAGATATACCTGTGCATTGCATCCCGTGCCACTGTCCTTTTCTCACAGAGGTGTTTAAAAATGAGTGGGCTTGCCCAGGTGTCCATTAAGTAAGCCAAGGACATTTCTAATAACTAACCCCTAAAGGTCCCTGTAGGACCTAGAGGCTGGACAAGCTGAAGGAGCTCTCAGTAGAAGTAGTCTTTAGATTTTTGCTAGGCCCAGCAAAATGTAACTTCAAAAGTGAGAGGTTGTTTATCCCCTCTTGGTTATGCTCTTTGGTTCAGCAAGGATTTTGATTGTTTCCTTAACAATCTGACATACACCCATGAGTTAAAAATAGCAAGCAGTGCATGCATCTTCCCTAGCAAAAACTGCATGTATGGAACATTTGAATCCTATGCAGTGATATGCCAAGTGTACACCCTGTCCTCTGCTGGAATATGACTCATTTTGACAGCTTTATTTTTTTTCCTTTTATTGAAAACAAACTACTAAAGCACACCAAAATTTTATTACATGGGTGGTCCTTCTCTATATGAAGTACAGCACACTCCAAACCCATGGATAAAAGGCTCAATGGACACTTGCAGTGTTGCCTGCACTGAGTGGAAACTTTAGATGTGGTTTAGGGTCTGAAAGTTTGTTCCTGGAAATTTTCATGAAGTCCCTACCTACAGACAGTAAACAACTGATGTTTAGTCTTTATTATCAGCACCGATGTGACTGACACGTTCTCTGAACTGGACAGTTTCTCCAGCTGGAAGCTCACATCAATAAAATTTATATCTGTGCTATATGTCAGCAGCAACTGAAATGATGTGAGGCTAACAAGTGGCAGGTTTAACTGCAGCTCAGTAACCTCATTAAAATAGCTGTTAATTTAAACTGGAAGGAGAATTCATTCTTTTGGCTGCCCATCAGAAGTGCCCTCCACTACAGGAAAGAAGCAGCAGTTCTGCTCATCAGCTCAAAAGTTCGTTTGAATGTTGCACAGGAGAAAATTAACACGAGGAAATGCAAAGGAGACCCTATTTATAGCTGGTATCACAACTGGATTCCATTAGGAAAAGATTGACATGAATATTTTAAACTCCCAAGAAAATTTTAAGCAAAAGCAGAACATCTTGAACAAATCACTTGAAATTTTGTTTGCAGCTCTTCCTGCTCACACTGCCATCCAAGCGGCTTCATGGTTCTGTACTTGGTGTCACTATTCTCCTTTATGGCCAAGCTATATATTTTAGGCAGTAAAGCAAGTAATAGTTCCCCTCTGTCGGCCACTGCAGAGTATTCAGAGAGCTCCACACAACAGTTTACCACAGGCTGTACAATTCAGAAGCGGACACTTGCTCAGACAAGAGACTGAAGGCAGAGAGACACCCCACTGATGTCTCAGAGTTTCTTCTGCTTTGGCAGCATATCCAAATAAAAAGCTTTCAGGTTTTTGATGAAAACAACATGCTCAGAAAAAGGATGAGGAAAACCCCTAATGAAATCCCACTGAAAACATGCAGCAAAGGACACTTTTCGACCAGAAGATTACAAAACACCAGAACCCACCAGAAAGCCCTAAAAAGCTACTGTGTTCTGCTGTAAATTAGAACAGTGGAAAAAAATCCTTCTTGTTTGTCCTCACATATACACAGAGTGTATGCTGATAGGCAATGCCTAAGATGACAGTGCAGCAAGGCCAGGAATCTACTGCTCTGGGGTGACCTCTCATCACAAATCTAGGATCTCTTCTTGTATTTCCCACACGCTGCAAAACCCCCAGGCTCTAGAGTGGATGCAGAGATCTCACAGAGACAAGCTCCACTCACTACCCAGCCATGATTCGTTCCCCAGTTCATCCTTCATGTGCAGCAAAGGAGCAGAGATCCCACGAGGAAACAGCAGTGATTGTAGGACAAGGCTACTGAGGATAATCTCCATGTGCCAGGAAATAAAAAGACACAGTTTTTTCACATAACTGTTCATACACACAACTACATTCAGCTAAATTTAAGCATCTATGAGTTGAGTGCTCCAGCCCTTCTCCAACAGTACAGAGATTGCAGGAGAAAGACTGAGTGACTCAATTACCGAAAGGCAGTTCTTGGCAGGGCTGAGCCTCCAATCAGAGGGATTAGACAGGCAGGAGAAAAGTGGTGTAGCAAAGAAAAACAAAATGAAAGGAACCAGAGAGGAAACAAGATTCTCCTATTGATTTGCACTGAAGATGAATTACTTACTTATCACTGCAGTTGTAAATGAAAGCTGTGCCAAAGGGGTGTAGCTTCTAAAAGAAAACAAATCAAATACATTTTCCTTCTTGCTTTGTGTGGAGAATGTACCTGACTTCAGAAAGTTACTGCAGCAAAAGCTGAAAAATGAGTAAAACAAAATAAATATGTCCTGCACAGGACACATTTGAGCGTATGACTACCTTACACTGGAATACACATGACCTGCAGCCAGAGTCATACACTGCTCACACCTCAGGCAACAGCAATATTTCCACACGCAAGGAGGTTTTCCAATAGAAACCAGAAAAGTTGGCACCTCCAAGTCCAGACTGTTGGCAGGTGCTGAACCTGCTCCTTACACAGAAAACCTTCCCTGGGGAGCTGCCAGTCTAAGACCCAGAGCTGAGCCACACGTGCAAGATCCTAATCCCAATCTCTGAAATCATGGACAGGCTCCTCTGTGGGTTAGAAGAGGTGAGACCCAAAGGAGAACAACTTCTGCAGCATCCACAAGAGCCAGTGCCAGGGCAGAATTCCCACCTCTCACCCCTCAACCCGCTGTTCACACAGTGCTGCAGCACAGCTTCAGCACTGCTGCTCTGTTGTGTCACTGCTCCTGCAGAACTTTTAATAAGTGAAGCCAGACACTTTAGTAATTCCAACTCATAAAACACATTGTACTCTTACAAATGATGTGAGAGCTATGCTGGCTTTGGTGCCGACCAACCTTCCTGTGGCTGAGCAAAAGCCCAGCTGATGTGGTATGCGGGGAGTCCTCTCTGCAGGAGAAAAGAAGTTTCTAACCCAGAACTACAAGATAATGGACTTCAAAGCTGTGGGGTTTATGCATGGAAAACCTGTCACTGTTGCAGGACTGAAACCTGCTTATCTTGGCCTTTCACATGGTGTAATTTGACAGGGCCCGTAGCACATCTAAAGGGAAGGAGATGGAAATGCATCTAACTGTACTGAATTTGTTTACTTATTTATTTTCAAATAGTGGCAGGAGTTACTCTCTTCAGCTCATGAGCAACCTCTATATAAGTGGATTAGTACATGGGGCACAGCAGGTGGATGGAAAGTAAAATCCTTTACAAGGCTTGCCCACACTGGTCAGAAATACATTTGTAAGCTGGAGAAATCATTACACTCCTGAGAGTCCTTGAGTAGGAAATGAGTTTATCATTTGCTAGCAAATGATTTTGACCTTTCTAGCAAAGGTTAGAGGACAAAGATATATTAACTTGAGTTAATTTAAGTCAAGTGTAAAGTAACTAAGAGTTACATGGCCTTGGGGAAGAGTCTGAAGTCTCAGTTGGTGAAGATGTTTCAGCATTTGGTGGAGTTTACTATTTTAAGAACAAAATTATCATCATAAATTTCTGGGCTTTTACCTGGATGGGACTGTGATACAACTTAAATCTGAATAAAGTTTATTGCCCACTTTATCTGTCTCTTGATACCTTGATACCACAACACTGACCCAGGCTGCCAGGGCTGTGTTGTCAGCCCCAACGCAGCTCATTTTGGCGATCACAGAGGCAGCCCTTGCACTCCACCATAGCCTTCATAGGGGCAGCTGTAATTCAGTTTATGCTGGGCCTGCACAGCAGCATCCACTAAGGTTCGTGAAGAACTCAGGTCCTCAGACAGCTGGATGAAGAATGTCAGACAGAAATATTTGAAAGAATTCCTCACTTTCCCCTTGTAATCTGAGGCTTGTGACAATGAGCAGGAGCTCCTGCCGTGGCTGAGAACAGCCCTACAGCCTCTACCATGTGGCTTGAACATGGGCTAAGGTTCTTTTAGGAAGGTTTCTGTTAGATCTTCAGCAAAGTCCATCACCCCAAAGTGCAGTCTGAAGAAGAGGAGGACTTTCACTGTTTTCTACCTCTCTCATTCACATTTCTGTATAAATCCAGTTTTTATTTTCTTTGCTTTTCTAATGTTAAAGATAAGTTTAAAAATAGATCAAGGATTTGATACAAGTTAATTGCTGCTTTGCTTTTTATCTTAATGAAAAGAAGTATTTGTTAAAATCCAGACAAAACTGACTTTTTCTTTCCTGCTATAAAAAAGGTTCACACAGGACTAACTCATGATTTCCTGAGACTACAGACAACACAGAGAAAAAGAAAAATGCTTTAATAATAGTAGTAATATGCACAGTTTAAAACCACTTTTTGATCTCTGTTATTCATGTTTTGTCTCAGAGTGAAACTGAAGCCCTGTTCACAAACTCACATGGAATCCCAAAGAACACATCCAGGAGTCCAACCCTGTAGATGATGCTGCCCTTAACACCAATTATCAGTGCTCAAAGAATTTTCAGTAGTCAAATACCAGCTGAAGCACAAATCACGTCTCTTCTGAGTTTACAGAGTGAAAACATCTCTATTTTCCTGTAACAAAGAACTTCTCCTCAGAAATGTGTTAAATCACAGTTTTAGTCTAAAGAAAACTCCAACTTGCATTCAGCGAAATACCAGTGGGAAAATAAAGAGTTTTCAGGAACTGCATTGAGATCTTGCCACACATTTCTCTGTTCTGGGCTACTTCAGCATTCAGCATTTTCTAGTGGCCCTTACTGTTCCTCTAACCATCTGAAAATCGAGGTCAGGTGGTCTATCGGAAGAGTGAGCTCTGATGTTCCCAAGGCCCCAATTTTCACCTTTTTTGAAAGTATTATGAACGGGCAAAAAAAATGTCACATCTTTTCCCTGTGATCTCTGCAGCAGCTGCAATAATCACATCCACCTCAAAAGCTTCCTCCAATGGCTTTCACCTTCTCTCAGAAACCATGAGCCTTAACCTATCTCGATGTTCATAGAATGACAGGATTATAGAACTGGCCTGGGTGGGAAGGGACCTTAAAGATCATAACGTTACAACCCCTTGCCATGGACAGGGACACATCCCACTATCCCAGACCTGCCCAATCTGACCTTGAACACTTCTAGGGATGGGGCAGCCACAGCTTCTCTGGGCAACCTGTGCCAGGGCCTCACCACCCTCACAGGGAAGAATTTCTTCCTAATATCTAATCCAAACTTGCCCTCTTTCAGTTTGAAGCCATTCCCCCTTGTCCTGTCAAAAGGAGCTGCTTTAGAGCACTGAGCAGCTCCCCTGCTCCTGGCAGGATGGACATCACAAAGAACAACGAAAGACAGAGGCTGAGATCACTTTTTTAAAGACAGAAGGAAGACAGGAGTCGTGTAGTTCAGCTACAGCACAAAAGATCACAAAACTAACAACCTGCCAGGAATTAGGAATGCTGTGCTCTAGCTGGGAGCATCCCTTCCTTCCCTCCAAAGCAACAGCCTTTCTGACTTGCCCTCCCTTCTGAACAGCCATCGGGATTCACAGCCGGGATGCTCTTTCTGGCTTGGTCATAACGACCCTGAGACTCACTGAATTCCTGCAGCTCGCACTCCAGAGGAGCTGAGCTGCCCTCTCCTGGGAGCAGGGCAGGCAGCAGGGCAGCCTCCCACAGCCAAGCGCATCATTAGCAGGTGGGGAAAGCCGGTGGAATGGGAAATCAGTGCACCTGGCAGCCTCCTCCAGATGGACTGCCCAGCTTTTCCATTTACAGTTTCACTGAAATTGGACTTTGTGGTTAGGATTCAACTTAAGCAGCAGTCCTTCTGCAGGCTTCAGATATGGTCGGTTTACACCAGTTTCTTCACAGGTTTTTGCAGGCAGGGACGTAGGTGGGTTGTTAGATTAAATCAATAGGGCAAAGATTAAGTAAATGCTGTGTCAGAACAAGAGCTTACAGAGGAGTTTAATGGGACTGACATAACATAGCCTGAACAGGTACCCGGTGCTGTACATGGCAGAACCACGTGTGCACTTGGGATTTTCCCAAATCTCCTGTTAATTTACTAAAACCAGAAAGGGTCTCAGGCCTATGAGTGATGAAGGGAAGGAAATCAGCCTCCACCTGTAACCCAAAACACAGTGAAAACCTAAGCTCATCGAAAACAAAAAGTTTTCATTGTTACATGTTTTTATTATACCAGACTTGAAATGAGGGACTGGGAGCTGGGGGACAGATATGTGACAATATCATACAACTTTAGCAGCATCAGCCAGCCCTTCTAGGTCCCTGCTCCCCATTTGGGAGACACTAGTGTAGACAAAACTGAGGAGTTGGATATATCTATATCTGTATCTATATCCATATCTAGAAAAATATTATTTTTAATATGCATATATGACAGGTTTTAAGTAGTTCTAGTGGTAAAAAGCTGGAATTTCCAGGAACATTTCTCCACTAAGTTGGTGGCAGAAATCACAAGGTGGATGATTTCTGCAATTTAAAGAGTGGGAAATTGCAGCCAGTATGCTAATTAGGAAGAGTTCTAGGAAAAACTTCTAAGGAAAAGTCCACCAGGAATAAGATGGGTATATGCTTTTAAGATTATTAAAAAAAATATTTAAATTGCCTACCATAGCCCTAGATGATTGTTTCTTTGGGGGATTTTTTGTTTTGTTTTAAAAGAAAGTTACATTTCTCTAATAATTTCTTCTTCTGCAGGCACTTGGGATAAGGTTGATCAGGTGAGTCATTTCATGAATATTCCTGCATCCATATGGCATGTACAGGAAATACATTAGAATTAATATTTCTTTACATGGTTATTTATTTAAGTAACCCTCCCTTCAAAGTGCTGCTGCTGCTCTCTTAACATAATAATCCTGATAAATTACTCTTTTCTTCAATGCCCCATAAGCAAGGAACATAAAGACTCAGTGCTGCTATGTTAAGACCCGTTACTCTGGCTCATTCCAAAGAAAACACAATATATTTAAGCACATTTTCCCCAACAACAGATGCCTCTCTACATTTTAGAAGCTGCAGATGCCATTTGTAAGAAGGGGGGGGGGGAATTTCAGCCTTCACTTGCAATTATTAAAAATTCATTGCTGTGCTGAAGGACTGGAAAGGGTGTGCTGGTGCACCAGGGTGAGGTTTCACCTGCATGTGGGTGTGTTCTGCTGCCAGGCAAGCTCAGCTCTGTGAACACTCATCTCCACTGACTGACTTCCCTCCTTCCCCTGCAAACACCAGAGCCCAAACCAACAGCTCTTGCCACCAGCACGGAGCAGCCCCTGTGCCCCTGGAGTGCTGCACACCCTGGGCAGGGCAGTGCACAGCAGAGCCACGGCTTCCTGTCATGCCAACGCCACTACTCCTCTGCTGCTGTAGTATATGTGGAATGTGACTGAAGCAACAGGGGGATGTTGCACCTCAGTTTTTCAACTCTCTGTTGGCCTCACCACAAAACTCCTGAGGTCTCTGACCAGGGTAAGACAGTGACAAGTCTCAGGACCTTTCATGTTTGCTATTCCACACTCTTCACTCCAAACAAACATAGCGTTTTCAGTCAAAGCAGCCCTGGCACTTTCCAATAGAGCAGGAACATAATGCAAGACCCTCCTCATCACCAGCTTGGCTTAACCCAGCAGTTTGGCATTCCCAGCAGCTTTCATTCCCTTGGGGATGCTCTGCTCCCTGTGTCACACTTAGACATGCAGCACTCAGCATTTTGACTAATACACAGGGATGGGACCTGTGTATTACCTTTGGTGAAGTCCTGAGCACAAACACCTCCAGTTCTTCCTCCTTCCCTTATGAGCACAACCGTTCATGGTTCATCAGCAAAGGCAGGGCAAAAGGAGGCTGGTGTAGGGCTCATGAAGTAATAACTACAACTTGCTAGTAAGGACACATATCTTATTTACAAGCACTGGAACACCCAAATAATAATAAGCATAAAGACATTCCCTGTTCCATTTGTATTGCAAGCACTGGCGTATAAAATACTCAGGCCTCCTTTGAAAGAGTCTTCTGGCAAAAAGAAGTGACCCAACCTAGGATTGTTCTATTCAAGAGCGATGAAGCAGTGAAAAGGCAACATTTTCCTTTCTCTTGTCATTTTGAAGTCTGTTTACTCGCAACCTTAAAAGGAAGTGAATTACCTCCAGGAGAAAAAAAAAAATAGAAAGAGAAGGATGACTGCCTGGTCTCCATAGAACACCTCCATACTGACAGATGTTCCGCTTACAGAAACAAGTATAAGAGCCCTTGGATGGCATCTTTCATTCTGTGAATTGCCCAATTACTTCAGAAAGATGTTGTGGCATTGTTGAATGCTGATAGAAACTCATTGATCTGTTCACAGGCTTACCAGTACACAAAGGATGGAAAACACTCCTGGCTCTGAGTTTCTATAATGTGCCTTATTGATTCTTTGAAATGCCAAATTCTGCACTTATTTACACACATGCTGCACTTTAAAGCCCCCATGCACAGAAAATGCCCTGCCCAATTTTTTTCTTCTTACTGAAACAGTTTGTATGAAAAATTAAATCAGCTGTAAGTAATAGACATGGATTTTTGCTTATGTTTACAATGCAGTTTTACCCAGAGAGAACTAAATGTGGATTTGTACAACAGAGTGATTTTTCAGCTCAGACTAGCATAGGTTTAATAAACTTGTTCAGACCTGTCTTAAGAATGTTGGACTCCATGAGGTTTATTGATTGGTTTGCCTGCCCAGGGCTCCAGAGCTTCTCCTTACCTGCATAGTCTGTCCATACAGGACACAGAGGAATCAGTGATCTTGATGTTCCCAGACATGCAGTGTACAATCACTACACTCACATACATACACACACAGAGAAATTATTTGAACTTACACAAAAGCCACTTTTCCTGTAAAAGCCTGGGGTAACAGGAGTCAAGAAAACACTCAGTTGCCACAAAAAAACTTATCACTCACTTTTAGGGCTCTTTCAAGCTACTTTAATGCTCTGCAAAGCTTATTGCACCTAACACTGCAGCTGATCGGTAGGATTCCAAGGTCTCGTTCTGGTCTTTTCACTGAGGCAATTGCTAGTCAGAAAGATTTTGTTCTCCAGCACATGCCTGTTCTCTTCACACTCAAAGTTTTCACTGACATTACTTCAATCTCAAAGTGTGATTTTTTTTTTCCCAACGCAGTTCTGCTGGTACTGTTTACCAGTTTCCTGCTACTTGTCTTAGGAACAAGATTACTCAGAGCTAGTAAAGAACTGATTTTTTTCTAAGAACTTTACTTATTTAACCATTATTCCAAAGCAGAATAATGTCTTTTCATCTACAGAAGACATAAAATAATTGTGTTCATCAGGCTCAGTAAGACACTTCTCTGAAAAACCACAGGAAACAGATCTGACTAGGAACATATCATTTTCCATAGCTGGCTTTGGAACAGATCAAGATTTGCCCCATACTAATTTTTATCAAATTAATAGGTATCACAGCCTGCACAGTAGCTCCCTGAGCAGAAAGTTGCCCAATGGGCCACATTTGCTCTCATTACATCTGCAACAGGCTGTGCAGAAAGTAAGGCAGGAAGCAGGCACGACATTCTAGTGGTTTTATTCCAATGTCTCCGTGGGCTCTCGGCAAAACAAAGAGTACTCTGCAACACAGAGCAGGTACTGCTCTCTACAGGGTAAAGACTGTGGTTTCGCCTGTCTTTCTCCAAGGTGGAGAATCCTCGGACATGTAGGTCGCTTGCTCCAACCCTTGTGGAGCTTACACTTCTGGGTGTTGCCTCTGCATCTCCTCCTTCCAAGCACACAGTGCTCAGTGTTCCCCACAGGACTGTGAGCAACCCACAAACTTCCAGAAGGCAGGAGTGCAGGCACCAGTTCTCCTGAGCAACTAAGGGGAAAGATAATCAACAGGAGATGGGTAATCACAGAATGGTTTGGGTTGGTATGGACCTCAAAGACCATCTCGTTCCAACCCCCTGCCATGGGCAGGGACACCTTCCACTAGCCCAGGTTGCTCCAAGCCCTGTCCAACCTGGCCTTGAACACTTCCAGGGATGGGGCAGCCACAGCTCCTCTGGGCAACCTGTGCCAGTGCCTTACCACTCTCACAGGGAAGAATTTTTTTCTAATATCTAATCCAAACCTGCCCTCTTTCAGTTTGCAGCCATTCCCCCTTGTCCTGTCACTCCACGCTCTTGTAGTGAAATCATCTCTGGGGTTTGCTGAAGAGGAACAGAACAGAGGGGGTAAAGGGGAGAAAACCACCCCAAGTCCTAAAGGCCACCTCCCTCCTGCACACATCAAGAGGCGAAGATTTGTTCCCCAATGACCAGAGAAGCAAACACTCATCCCATATATCTGTGTCTGAACCAGAAGAAGCAGGTTAATGTGCAACTGATTCATAAGCCATGTGCTGGCCCTCTCCCCAGGGATGTATTTCACCCTGGAGTTTAATTAAACTCTCCTCCTTAAGTAAACAGTATTTTCATAAGAAATTCTGAGGACAATTTATTATTCCCAGTTGATTTTCTTCCGTTATTGTATGCAGTCATTTCTTATTTCTATCACACCTTTTGTATATTCCATACAGCAAAGCTAAGTTCCATACCATTAGCATGCTGTAGCTGCACAGGCTCCTTCCGAAAATTTACACTCCCAGGCTAATCCCAGTGAAGTATAGAAAATAAAGATCCATTTTGCCACATCTGAACTAGACTGAGTTTAATTCCATCCAACACATTCAAATGACAGGCTGGTAAACACAAGATTCTGTAAGGTCCTGAGCTGAATTACAGCCAGTACTAGAGCAGTGGACTGGAGATGTCAATTGTGGAATATCCTCCTAATGTTTATTAACTTCTCTGTCAATGAGAATCACTGCTCTGACAACAGACTGGCTGGTGAAAAATCATTGTCCATCTGCTCCCAGCTCACATCCAAGGGTAAAGGACTTGCTTTCTTTGCTGAAGTGTAAAATGTCATTTGAGTTTAAAAAGCACGAGAAATGCCTCTGCTATCACACACAGTGAGCCACGGAGCTCAGGCTGTTTTACAGGGCCACTGCCACGGCATAGAAGGAAAAATTTGCCATTTAAGAACTTCAAAATCTCCCACTCCAGAGCCCGGGCTGAGGCTGCTGGAGCCGAACAAAGGTCAGCTTCTTTCAGTGTTATGTCAGCGCACCAGGTGCTGCCACAGCCACTCTGAAACACTCCCCATCTCCCAAACTGCCTTCAAAGCACTGGTTCAGCCAGTGGCACGTGCTTTGTCTTGCCAGTACATTAAGAAGATGCTGTTTCAGCATCCCCACAGTGCTCTTTGAAACACTGCGCAAAAACCACACGGTGGCCAGAAATGAGTCATTAAGGACTCCAACTTCTGATGTTCGTGTTATCATGTACAAATGAGTTAACCAATACCCTCCTGACAGAAATCACTACTGAGAAGCCTGGTACAAGTCTAAATAATTGACTGGATCCAGAGTTCAGAAAATTAATAAATTAAATGTATGCTGCACTATCTGCAAACCTTCAGGCTCGAGAACTAGACAGGTTGCATCAGGTACACCAATAGGATAATACTAATTAGATAATAAAACTACAGTGTAAAAAAAATGATGCCTAGATACAAAAATACAATGGGTGTTGGATGTTTTCTCTATGGGGAGAACACAGGCATGTGCATTATTCTGGAGAGAAGTAAGGAATGACTTGTCTAATTGAAACTACGGGGGTGTAGAGGGAAGGGGGCAGGAAAGACAGACGGTAATTATGTGAGCTGGAAAGTGGCCAGGACACCGGGGTTAGCAGCTACACACTTTCTGAAAGCATCACGAGATCTTATGTGATTACAACCCATCAAGAACCTAGCTCTAATTCTTATCCAAGCTACATTTGGCAGCAGAGCAAGGCAGCAGTCCAAGACACTGCCTTTGTTTGGGCTGAAGGACAGAAGTCATCTATAGTCCTGCATCCCTATCCTTTACTGCCAACTTCTTTTGGAGGTTTCTCATTGAACACTAGCAAGGCCTTGGAGGCTGAGTCTCCAGTGAGATACCACGTTGTTGGAGCTGCAAACCCTTGGCAACCCTCCCCTCAAGCAGGACTTGCCATAAACAGCTGTGGAAGGGTTCATGAGCATGGCCTGAGCAGCCAAAGCTCTGCAAGCAGCACTGCAGAGGGTGCAGGCCAGTCATCTCTGCCACTGGTATCCCACCACATTCCCACATTTGCAGGTGCCCTTGTGCAGCCTTCTCCAAACAACGTACACACATTAACACTTCTGGGGACCAACAGCACCTCCACGGCTGCAAACAGGCAAAAATTCTCTCCCTCAAACCTTAAAGAGCCATGTCCCATTTCATCAGATCTACCACAGCTGCAAGAATCCTTTTGATTACAGAGATGATGCTACTCCCAAGGTAGGGTGCTTGTTTCTGCTTCTCATGCTCTTATAACAAATTATTCCCCCAAGTTCTATTTGGAAAGGGCATGGCTCTCAGTTACACTTACAGCACTTTATTGTAAGTAGCCAGGATACCGTTAGTGTTAGAATTGCAAGAGCCTATGACAAGAGCTAAAATGAAATGCCAATACCATGATTTGCTGTTTACAATATAGGGCATGGTATTTCCAGACATGATACGGAAGTAGCATAAATGCTTAAGTGTATTAAATGTGCCATAAACATCTAAATTGCTGTTGATATTTTTTAAAGGATCAAAGAGATTAAAGTAAATATCATTCCACTTAATTGGGAACAATTGCAGAATGTTTGCCAGAATCCCCAGAGACCACCTAGATACACAGCCCCAGCTAACAAGTGCTGCAGGGATGAACCAAGGAACACTTTGCCCAGCAAAGAGCCTTCTCATTACATCCCAGGACATACAGGATACACATTTATCAACAATCAGAAGAGGTGCAGGCTTAGATGTCAAAATATAACAACTGTTTGAGGTCACTCTCATAGCATTTGAGCCGTCTTTGTGTTTTCCCCCCAGTACAAACCATTAGCTTTAACTGTGTATATGAATATGAGGATGTGGATATGGAGTGATGGGGAGCTTTAAGTGTGTACTTCCTCAATCAATAGTTATTAGCATATTTGTTTCCCTTTCTGCTTCAAAATCATTTCTCCCTTATAAGATCAGATTCACTTTAGAACACTAAGATAAAAAAAATATTTTTATCTACAGTTACAGTATTCTAAGCTTAAACCTTCCCAGCTGCTACTCCTTTATAATCTTTCCAAACTTCAGCCTTATGCATCATCCACAGAAATCATTTTATAATAGGTAACGCTACAGAAACATCAAAGCTACCATGGAAAAGGCTCTTTGGGCAGCCCCCAAAGCCCAGTGGTTTGAAGCAGAACACAATTTCATAAAGCCTTGGTCAGCAGATTGGTTTTGCCACTGTCAGTACCAGAGGTACCAACAAGGACTAAGGTTCACCTGGCCAACCAAATGGCCCCAAAAAGCCCACTGAGGAAAAGGATCCAGACCCCACCATGAGGGATGCCCATTTTGCAGTGTTTTGTGTCCTGAGTGTAGACTTAGTGACACTTCATTTGGAAAATTAAACTCCAGGTCAGTATACAGAAGAAGCAAGCATTTCAGGGTACTGCACTGGATTTCCCATGAAGGAAGAGTACAAGTTCTGTTATTCAGCACTTCAGGAAGTGTCTGCCCTTGAAAGTGCTGTTGAGAGAATGCCAATATTCAGGACAATCCAAATTCTGGGACATTTTTGGCCCCACAAAATATTAAGGAGGAGAAAAAATAAATTGAAAGGCAAGCACATTCTCTTCTTAATAAAAATTTTCTTATCTCTTCTCTATAAATTCTTGCTCTCAGGGTTTTACATCTTGGTCATTTTTAAAATCACATCAGGCACCAAACTGCTACAACAAACCTCCAGGCAGTTATTATTCGACAATGGACTTAAAATTAATGTAGCAATTTTTAGCTACCTCCAAGCAAAACAAAAACACATTTCCTAAAATTTCCAGCTTTAAAAAAAATAAAAACAATGTCTGTTTTCTTTAGGAAGCAGCAGAAAGGCAGCATAGAAGTTGCACTGTGAGGGGAAAAAAAAATCAACATACAGATGACAACTTTTTGTAATGCTTCTCACTGGCTGCAGTGCTTTTCAGTTGTCTGAATCCCACTTTTGTAGGTCCAGAAGCAATGACACCTCTACCAAGTGCAGCAGCCAGAAAGAACAGGATTGCATGTGGCCTTCCAAAAATGCCAAAGAAACCAGTCACAGAATGATAGAACAACCTGAGCTGGAAGGGTCCATCAAAGTCCAACTTCTGGCCCTGCCCAGGACAGCCCCAAAAATCCCACTATATGCCTGAGAGCACTGTCCAAATGCTTATTCAATGCTGGCAGTCTTGGTGCTTGTAACCACTTTCCTGGGAATCTTGTTCCAGTGCCTGACCATCCTCTGGGTGAAAAATCTCCTCCTAACAGAGGGACTGCTAAGGCATTCCGTAGAGGTTGGTGGGGGTTTTTTCTAAATGCGTCCTATCCAAGGTTGCTCTGAGGACAAAACAGCATTTAGTAGAAAAAACCTTTACTGCAAGAGTGAGTTGAGTGACAAAAGAGACACTTGGGCTTTGCTCATCATTGCTTCCAAGATGAAATTCCTCTGGGAAACAGAGCCTGTTACCTAGCACAGAGGGACCTGTTTGTGCTGGCACCAAAGAAGGCACAGCTCCACACAAAACCCCCTCAGATGACAAAGTGAGTGTCCTTTCTGTCATGTTAAATATGGAGAAGGTGGCAGCCCAGGAACATAAGCCTCAGCAGATATCAGTGTGTAGCATCCATGGAAGACAATCTAGTGGAAAAAGCCCTCCCTGGGCTGTCCATTTAAGTTGTTGCTTGGCTCTGAATTTCTCTGCGAACACATTAACCTGAGGCAGCCTTGCCAGAGCAACAGATTGGCTTGAGAGGAGGCAGACAAGCGACCCAGGCACCACGAGCACAGAACACAGGCTTGCTTTTGAATCGCAGTCCCCAGCCAGGAATACTGTCCTTGCTGGCTGGTCTACAAGACGCTACATGCCTTTTGCTGTGCCAACACACAGTGACATTTTATTCAGAAATTCAGCGGCATCTGCTGCTTCAATGGCCAAGTTTCTGCCTCAGCAAAACTTGGACTGGATTTTAGCTAAGTGGCCAGCCAGGTGCTAACATGGCAAAGTCTCCATCCTCCTCTCGGTGTTGGAGTTTCACGGGGATGCCAAGGGGGTAACACCTAATTCTGTAGGTGTGGAAAAGCTGAGCACTTCAGCTTTCTGTATGTAGCACAGGCACCAGAGGTGATGTGCTGCTTGACTTCAGGGAATAACTGAGTGAGGAGTGCCACGGTCAGCAGAAAGGGAAAAGAAGGAATGTCAGAATAAGGCCTCAGGCATCCCAGAGGTACATAAAAAGTGGGAAGACTCTGAGTGGGAGAATGTACCACCCCATCTCCACAACTTTTTGTTACATTCACTCTTTGCACACTGAGGATGAAGGAAAATCCAAATACAGCAACTCCTCTCCACCAAGTTTTAGAGGGGAAAAAAGGGGAAAAAACAGTGTCCAGACCATCCAGACCTCTATCAGGCACAGAGGTACAAGCAGTAGGAACCCAGTGCTACATTCCCACAAAGAGATGTGACTCACAGGGATGGAGAAGTATACAAAAAACTATCCTGGAAGAGGTTTTCTCCAGCTCCACAATTTTAGTAAGCTTGTACCATTTTACAATCAAGCAGAGGCTATTGAGAGAAAAAGGCCTGCAGGCATGAAAACATTTAGCTTATTTTAGTGCTTTAGCTTAGCAAAGTCAGCAGCCAGGCTGAGGACAACAGTTTGCAGCCACAGTGTGAACACAAAGCAGAGACACCAAGACCTGCTTTCCACTTGGTAAAGCCTTCAAGATGTTAACAAAAAATTGCCTGCCAAAAGCACAAATGTCTTCTAGGGAATTCTTCAATCACTTACTTTGCTCACACTGCCAATATTCACAGTGAAAATGTTCAGTGGAGTGGGAAGGGCATGATGGGGAGGAAGGAAAAGGACTGGTAAAACTCCAAAAGTTTCCATGGTTCATCCTTGGGTTCTGCAAGAGGTGACACAGGTCACCCCAAATCCCACAGAAGTAGCAAGTGTTTTGCAGCAAACCAGCACTCCTAGGTGGATGTCATCACTCAGTTCACAGTCAAATACTTCCAGACTAATACTTGGAATCCTGGCAAGAGCAGCCAATGCTCATGCTGTGCAGCAGACATCCTGATTTATGCCTTCAGGAGACAAGAGAAGCCATGGCCTCCTAACTACTGTTTTCATACAGACCCTCTTTCAAGGAAAATCCAGCAAAGAGTGTTGGGGAAGACTTTGCAAATAGCTGGTTGTGGAGGACACAAAGCAGGCAGATTGCAGGAGGGATTTTTGGGGTTCTTGCATGCACAGATCCCAAGCTGGTGACACACTGGATTGATGGAGCTCCCTTTCTCTCCGCAGAAACGCGAGACCTTGTCTCCCCAGACAGCTCCCCTTTATCCCTCTGGGAAGGGGGGAGACTTGACTGCCAACCAGCCTCAGAGGAAGAACTTTCTCCAACCCCAACCCCAGAAATTAAAGGCAGAAACAAAAAGGCCTTTTTCTTTGCATGGGTAGGCTGTGAGATTGCAGCCCAGATGCCTCCTCCCCTCACACACAGACCTCCCCTCAGCTCCTCACAATGCTGCCAGCAGTGTCCTCACAGCACGTGCTTCCAGTTATTCCCTTCTAACCCCTCCAGCTTCCCATTACAGAAGACCAATATAATGAACTCAGGTTCCCTGTAGGTGGACAGGAGCAGAACTTGATCTGAAAAGGAGCACAATCCTGCAGCCACCATTGAGGTAAAGGCTTAGTGTGAAGTCCTAAGTCACAGATGCTGAATTGCACATGTGTGGGATTAAGGCACATCTATCTCCAGGCTTCCATATACGAACATTTAACAGCTACCTCTGTAAACACAGATTAAAAACATAAGCAAAGAAATGTAAAATGCAGGAGTGCATCTTCAGAGGGCACAGCTGGGGCCAGCTGGCACACAGCTGTCATGAACCCTGCGCCGTTTCAGCAGAGCCTCCACCAAAACTCTATCCCCCTTTCCTTGAAACACTCCCCAAATGAAGCCTTGCAGCCCAGACCTGCCAAGTCTCCTTTATTTGGACAGAAACTCACTCACGCTTGGCAGCAGTTTGGTGCAATTTGAAGCTGGCTCAGACCTAAAGTGAAAAGATTAATGGGATATTTGAAATCTCACTCCCATTTTTCCTCAGATCTCACTTATGTAAAAGCTCTGATGTTGGTTGCTGAGCTCCTTAAAACATAATCTGCACAATGTGCCACAGTAAATAAACAGATTTAAACAGCAAGTCTGTTTAAAAGGAGTTTATTTAGAAAGCACATGCATCACTAAAGAGAGCTTATTTCTTATCTAACTCCAAGCACTTTGGAGGCAATCCTTTAGGGGTGTTCTGCAGGCAGGGCCAGATTAATTTTGTTTGCAGCAATTATTCTGAGGATGTTCTTCACTCATATTAAAAGGCTGAAAGTTCAGTTAGTTTCTTGGCTTGGAGATTAGAGAAAAGCTGGAGACATAAAAAAACTCTGGGCCAAACTCATCCAGCAGTGTAGCCTTCCCTTTCCTGCTTGGGCTGAGTGGCCTTCAGCAGGGCAAGGAATGAGAGTCTATCTCAGACCTGCCATCAGAGGCTCTGACGGACCACAACTTCAGTCTTCCTCCTCAGCAGTGGCCTCATCCACACAAGTTGAGGTTTCCAAACAGTGCCTGAATTAACTGAACTCACAACACACACACATTTACTAGTCAGACAGACACAACTGGAGTTGTTCTTCCTGCCAAAAGACTGGAAAGCAACCAGCAACAGACATGTTCTGAACACCATCACAGGACCAGCCACACCATCCATTTAAGAAATCCAGATCTCACCCCAGTGACAAGTTGTGCCATTTTCACATTAATCCAAATGTCCAAGTTCAAGTAACAAGCAAAACATGTACAACAGCCTTTAGCAATGCTTCAGGCCAGTAGAGAATCCAAATTCCCTATGGAAATCAAGGGAAAACTGATATTCTTCCTCAGCTTGGAAGCCCCTGAAGGAGCCCACTGAAGCCAGCTTATGGTCACCATGGACTTTCAGCTCTTGAGAGGGCAGTGGGTTTGGTTTAAAAGGTTACAGAACAGATGGCAACCTCAGCCCACAGGTTTCCTTCCTGTCTGCTAGTGAATTGGTTCAGTGCTGAGTGAGGAGAACAGCTACTGAACCTGCAGGCATATTCTCTTTGCTGCTCATTCTTCTGCACCTCAGAACTTAAATATGGAAGAGCAGAGACACACAGCCTCTGCTGCTCTCTCAGGAGCTGAGAAGCTGAATTACAGTATTTTTAATACCAAAAAACAATATTATGATTCAGATTAGAAAAATGTTTGCACATTGCTACTCCAGTCTGAAATGGTTTAGTCTTCCCTAGTGGCAAGGAACCATATTCTGCCATGTGGACTCACACAAAGTGTGAGCAGGATTCACACAAAGCATTCCCAGCATCCCAAATCCCACTACGCCATTTCTTTCCATGCTTCTTTGTTCCCACTCCCACATCCCTAACTTGGATACAACTGAGTCTGAGGGCTCCCTCCCTGTACATGCGCCAGGCAGCAACATCCAACTGATTCAGGCATCTCCTGAATATCTTTTTATCTTTTCTGATGCCAAAGCCTGTGGCTGCAGATCTGAGCACACCCCTTGGTACCAGGCTGCTGCTGACTACATGCCTCTTGAGTAGGGAATTCCCAGCTACAGAAAACAGCAATTGTTGTACTAAGTGGTTTAATCTTTCAATAGTGGCAAAAATACTCGAGAAAGTAGATGCTTCCATTGTTGCAGGCAATTAATTCCACGTGGCACCGTATCACCTCCACTGCCAAACGCAGTGTTGCAAACACTAAGCCTATGCTGTGAGCATCCAAAAACATTTACACTCAATTCCATGTATAGCCCTTTGCCCACAAAACATGAGGCTGATGACTGATGGATGGGTATGACAAAACAACGACCACAGACTACTGAGGAATACAAGTAAACAGCTGCATCCAAACTACGTGACCCTCTGGCAGATCACTGAGAGTGAGGCGACCGTCCTGACAAGAGCACAACATGTGGCCCTGGATGCCCTGCTTGGGTCAGTACATGGAACACTGATTGTAAGGTATTGCCCAAATGAAAAAAAGCACTTCATTTGCTATGTTTTCACAGTAATTTAGAAAAGTCACAGTGCCTTGGCATCTGTCCTCTACAGCCTTTTTTTTGCTCTATAGTACAAATTCTTCCATTGTAACACTCCCCAACGAGCATTTCTTACCACTACAAGAACAAAAAGTTGGGTTAAGTATTGAATGGGATTCTCAGTACACAAACAGTGTGGCTACTGAGCATAAGCCATTTTTCTCACATTATTCTACTAGTAACTTTCTTGGAAAGCCCTTTAGCTTTCAGATTTAAGGCATATAGCACTGTTCCTCCTACCTACAGCCAGGAGGGCTGAGCTGAAGCCTGTCTGCCTCCGTTTTAGCATCTTTACAAATTAGATTATTTAATGTAACAAGGGGCAAACATTCAAACAGAGTAATTTTTGAAACAAATCAAGTCAAACATCTTGAAGCCATCTACCTGGAATCATTAGATTAAAACACTGTAAAAGCAGAGGTTGATGACACCAGGCTATGCTGTTATGGCCTTCATAGACAACTTGGCCGAACACAGAAATATCACAATTTTTCCACTGCAGCTGCTCCTGACTCTGTCTCTGGGTGATGCTTTCTATGAATTTTTAGTGCCATGAACCTTTCCACTCTCTTTCAAGATCACAGCATTATGTGTTCTGATGCCTCCCATGGCTACTTTACATGTTTCAGTTTCTGCAAGCTGCTAAAACACTTTGTACTCTGGATTTAAGGCTGCAAGTCCAAGTTCTTCAGTTCCAGAGAGAGAAATATATCCAAACCAACTTCTAGCACTAGTATATACAAGCACCACTTGTGGAGGCAGATGAAAGAAAAAAATCAGGATTTTCTAGTCTTTGGCCTCTCCTTTTAACCAACCCAGTTTCCTAAAAAGGCACAGGACAAGTAAGTACCAACATTTTGCAAGGGGCTCACAGAAGGAACTATGCAGCCATCCTGAGCCAACACAGCACACTGAAGTGAAAGACCTGCACATAGATTCCTTTCAGATGAAGCCTTTAAACAGGAAGTTTTGGACTGTGGGATCCCTGCCCTTTAGTCCCTTTGAATGAACTCAAGTATTTGGATTTCAGCTCATCCTTCCCAGGCACCTGCAGCAACACTGAAGCAGCTGCAGCTTCTGGGGGTCCTCAGTGAGCACCAGGTTCTTAGTTGTAGAAAAGAGTAAAACATCCAAACAAACACCCAAAAGCTATGTTCCAGCCCCTTTTTCTTCCTTACCTGACACACTTCAGCTTCTGAAAGCCTCTCCAGTTTCTCAGGTTCCTCCAGTGATATCCTCAAGCACTGCTACTGGTTGGTGCTTACATCACCTGTGTTTCTAGGTATGGCCTGTTTCATAAACCAGATACTTTTGAGCCCATTTCCTTAATTCTGCCAGGCTGGCAGTTATATCCATTCATCTATTCACTGTCCTCATGCTCGCTGAAACATTTTCTTCAGGGTTGTTGCATCTTTTTATTTTCCAGGAATAACAGGCTATTCTGAACTAGTCAATCCACCCAGCACAGCAACAAACTACTTTACCTAAAAGTTACCTGTTATCCCCAAATTCTTCCTGACACAGATAGCTCCCCTTAGCAAATGTATTATTTAACAAAGCCAAACAGCAATGTGGCACAGACCTTTTGCTGACATCATCCAACCTTGAACTTTCTTTGTATTGTGAATCTGCTATTAGGCAAAACTCTTCCACAGAGCAAAACACGAGTAGGAAGAACCTTCAACAGGAGGATAAGACTTGAGCTGACAATGAGTAATTTCCTCCTCAGGGAACACCTGGAACAATAGCATACAATGAGTACAATAAGTTCATGATTTGTATCAATAATGCAGCAGAAAATGTCACAGCTTTAGGTGATAAAACTTCAGAAACACAAAAGAAAGGCTCCCTATAAAGGAAATTTCTGAAACCCCAATGCTTCATTATGTGACTGTGCTGGAAATAGGCACAGAGATACTTTTGGGCTGTGCAACAGGATTTATACCTGCAGCGATCCAAACAGCACTGATACACATCTAACTTCTTTCTAATGGTCTCTGCTAAGGCAGCCCTGGAGATTTTTGTTCAGAGCAAGCCCCCGTCACAACTGTTATTATCCTGAACCATAAC
The DNA here is from genome assembly GCA_013396755.1 of Sclerurus mexicanus. Classification (NCBI taxonomy): domain Eukaryota; kingdom Metazoa; phylum Chordata; class Aves; order Passeriformes; family Furnariidae; genus Sclerurus; species Sclerurus mexicanus. Next base: position 358,917 of record VWZF01005184.1, read on the forward strand.
AGGCACCGACCTTCCAGCCTAAACCTGGAGTCCTGAAGCAGCTTGCTACAAGGCTGATAACAACTGTGCACAGCAAGAGAGGAGGTCAGTGAACCAAAACCTATAATCCTTTATGAAACATCAAGTCCTCTCCAGCTTGCGGAATTGCCTGGAAAAATTCTGGTACAAAAAGCCAGAATGTCACGCATTAAATGTGTGCGGCTATAGCTTGTTAACAGAGGTTGTTCACACAGCTTTAAGCAGGTATCCGGTATGACTAATTTTCTGGACAAGGTAAGACATGCAAACGTGGGGGCTTACAAGTATGTTCAAAGCAAGCCTTTCACTATTTTTAACACTGTACTCACCGTATATGAGAAATTCCTGACTGGATCCTTCAAACACAAGTGTACTTGAAAGCTGACACGTCTGTCTGGATCCTGCTCTAGAGGACCCACTGGAATTTACCAATTCTGTTTCCTGTGTTACCCACACCACAAAACCACCTGAGAACCACCTTGCACCAACCAGCACCAATCCACCTCCCATGCACTCTGGAATGCATAACCTGTGCTTGGATCATAAAGCTTTGGAGCTAGAGCTGGCTCTTTTCCTTCTTTCACATAGTAATTAGTATAATGAGGTCCAGGAGGCTGGTTCTACCAATGGCCATAAGACAATTAAAATCCTGCCCTGACTTCCTTCGACCTTGTTTGCTACTGATTTCCTACAATCATCTCTAAAGTCTTCATGAGTCTGCCTGTAAGCGTTAACAAATCTCAGGAACAGCAAAACAAATCTTAGCAAAGACACACATCTGATATCTCAAAATCAGAGAGGTTCCTTTCCACACAGCAGTGATAGTGAGTTGGACAAAAACCACCTGAATGCGAACCCCATGAAAAGAAAGAATGCGTATAAATAGGCACTTTTATCTCTAGGTTTTTGGTTTGTGTTTTTTTAAGCTCTTCTCCACACTCAAAGTTGATGCCAAATGGTGAGAATTCCCTTCCAGAGATGGACAGGCCCATTACTGTCTGACCCCGTTTCCATGTCACCCTTACAGCATCACTGCTGCTGGAAGGACATGGCTGCATTTATCAGTGGCTCTTCAGAGGGAAAAATAAAGACATTCTCTCCACATGAGATGAGAGCAGTAGTTCACATCTCTGGAGAGGGGAAAAGCAGCATCTGTTAAATTCAGTATCACACATTACCAGCCATGCAATGCTTTGCATCATGCGTTTTCTTTCTTTGTGCCAATTATTGTTTGTGGTTCCTGGTCAGCCCTTTCAGCAGGAACATCAAGAGTCACTCAAGAGCAGTTGGGTCACCACCCACTATGCACAGCACCACACACCAGGCACCCACAGCTCCCAGTCCAGGCATGAGACAGACTGCAGGGAAAGCGGTTTTGTGAGCTCAACTCTGGACAAGTTTTCACTTATTCACTGACATCTGCACAGATTTTATGGGACTTTTTACTTAAGAATAAAATAAAAGTAGTTACCATAGCAATTTCCATATCACTTGATGCTTGTGCTACCTCTGAGAGTCAGAGCAACTTTTAATAGAAATTCCTACCAACAGACCATGTGAACTTTCTGATTTTTTGATATTTTGGAGGAAAAGAGAGATCTTAAACCTTCTGAGATTTCATAAATATGTTGAAAAGCGCTGCCTTTGTTTCAAGAGGAAAACTGTCTATTGCACAGGAGAAGTGCAGTGCATTTCAGCGGAGACAGAAGAAAGTGTCTCATTCCAGAAGTATTCATCATCCACAAAGAAGATGGAAAAATGTCTGCCAAAAAGAAGCCTCTTGCTCCGTCAGAGATACAGCATGCTTAAAGAGAAGTTTTGTTTCCATGGTGACTGAATTTGGAGTAAGAAGTCCCCTGCATTAGACATTGCTAAATCAAAAACCCACTTGCTTTTGTTCACACAGAGCTGGATTTTTAACCCTGCCTTGCCCAAACAAACATTTAATTAGTAACTCGTTCCTGCATTTTGCTGTGTACAGCATCTTTTTGTAAATGAAGCAGGAAAAAGCAAGAAGGCACAACTAAATATGAAAATCCTGATCCTGCAATCTTGATATTTAAAAATAGCTGTAGTTTTCAATAGCAGACCAGCACTTTTAAAAAACACTTATTACAAAATATTAGCAACAAGTTGTCTGTTAACGATAATTACCAATTATGCTCAGGCCAATGATGTACAAGGTCTGATTTACTTGCCTTCCCTTGTGCTATCAATCTCACGAAAGAATGGGAAGAAAAGGATTCTCAGCAGCCAGCTTTGAAGGGAGGGGTACCTGCAGCACAGTCAGGCGTAGGAAAGGGCAATTCAGAGCTGAAGGTCCTCAATAGCCACATTTTGATCAGTTGTCTGCCTGTTTAAAATTCTGGTCTCACCTATACTGCAAAGCTGGCAACAGCTCCACTTCAGTGAGCCAGGTCCACGCTGATACCAGGCACTGGACTCCAGACAGAGGTCCTCCGCTTGAGCACCTCACTTTGCGCGTGGCCAAAGCACCACAGGATGCAGGAGGCTGCGTGAAGGCAGCGAGAGGTGAGATGGGAAAGCACAGGTCTGTGTCAGAGCAGTAGCACCAGCCTGACAGTGCCACGGCTTTCCAGCCCAGCATGGCCAGAGGGCACTGGGGGAAATGGCTGGATCCTTTGCAGCTCTGGGGCCATGTCTCTGGTGATCTCATGTGTAGCACATCATTTTTGCCGCTGAAACTGAAGTGCCAGTTTGGGCACTTGGCTTTTAGCTGCAGTCAATGAAAGAAAAGCACAGCCACTAAAAGCCACCAGCCCCTTCTTGGGAGCTGTAAACCATCTATGTCATATGCACGTTATGGGAGCTCTATAGAAGTAAAAAAAAAAGTCCATAATGGCTCGATACACAATAATAAATAAATTGTTTGAGATGCAGAAACCAGAGTTAACTTAAAAGGGTACTTGACAGTTGTTCTTGCTTTTCTGCTAAGCTGCACAGTTCTCAGCACAGAGAAATTTCTTTTTTTCTGCCCAACAAAACACTTGAGTACTTCTTTCTATATAAAAGAAAGAATGCCAGCTGCAAGCAAGAAACCTAGGAAAACAATGGACATTGGATGTTTCCATTTAAATAGATTTGAAGGATCAGAGTCATCATTATTCAAGTTGCCCAAAACTTTGCAGTGTAAGACCCTTTGTAAGTTATTTATGCCATTGTCAGGTGTTAGGCTGAAAGTTTACATGCTGTGTGTATGCCTCAAGCAAATTTTTTTTTTTTTTTAAATTTCAGCTGAAGCAATACAGCTGTATCTGAATTAAAATGAAGAAGGCAGTATGCTGCTTTGCCCACAATAAAAAGCTTTCAACCTTTGCCTCCTTCGGCTCTGCCTGCCCTGCAATTGAGAACACAACTCAAAGCTTTGGCAACAAGTGGCACAAGAGCAACAGCATTTTGTGCCATCTCCATGAAAATCAACCTCTATTTAGCCACTTTACTAGCTTTGGAAAACAAAATCTCAACTGGTATGTGCCTATAAAAATAAGTATTCAAGATCCTTTAAGTGTTGCACTCTATGTTTTGAGGCCAAAATGCAATGTTTTGTTGACTACTGTCAACAGCACTGATCAGAGTGCCGTGTCACACACAGCAGAGCACACACTGAATAAAACATCTCTCTCAGATCCCTTGGCTCTGACTACTTTCCAACAGCACATTGCCCATCAACAATTCTCACTAGACCAGCTGTAGAAACAAACAAAAAGAAAAAGGCACAGAAACAATCAAGCCCAATTAATTTGAAGTTTCAAAAGGTTCTTCATCAGCTTCTGAAGATGGGAATTTCTCACATCCATTTTCAGCAGAATGTGCCATATGAGAAACACTCAAGACCTTAATTTCATTTGGAGCAGTAAAATAAGTCTTTCGATTAACTTTGTGTACAAAAGCTACAGTTTTAAGTCCTCCCAAAAATTAATTTTCATCTACTTTTATCAAGTTAAATGAAATGTTTTCACTCAGATGCTGTCTCTAAACAAGCCTGTTTATTAAGTCAAATCTTGTGATATCAACAGTTTAATTCTCCAGAACACAGCATGGTGAATGGGACTCCTCTCAGCTCACTTAACCAGAGGTGTCTAACAAGGTGGAACCAAGTGGTCCCTAGAGATTCCTGTCCCAGCTGGCTACTGAACGTAGCTTACACCAGACACCTGATTCCTAGGCAGTAACAACTAGATGAAATAAGTCCTATCCAAAGATCAATTTTATTAAAACCACTGGAAATTAACTACTTCTCCCAAAAGAAGGAACTGCAGGATGAAAGCTTGGCTCTCCTCAGTTCTGCCTGTGCTCATGGCCTGGTGTCAGGGATTCCAGCTGCAAGCATCAGTTTGACTTGTGTAGCTTTCATCATACTTTAAAGGCTTTTCTTTAGAACAGCAACATGAAATACTTGAATACATGAAATTCAGTAACAGTTTATTAGCACTGAGAAGCACTTCTGGATCCTGCACACTCAGGGCCTGAGAGAAGGAAAGGTTCTCACCATGTCACAAAGTGCAGAAAAAGCCCTAGGGTGGGAATATGGCCCTTTTACAAGTCTCAGCCATGACTGTCATCTTCAAAAAAATAAAAGAAAGGAAGCAAATAAACCCTGTTTCCTTAGACGTGTCATTAATGTGCAAACATGTACCACAAAACCCATCCATCCCATTGGTTTGTGTAGGCACAAAGTGAATTTTGCCTCTAATTTCTGCTACAAGAGTTCAAGCTATGCTGTCTCCCAGACTCTTCCTTTGATCTTGTTACTTGAGCTCCTTATGGCTGAATCTCTTGTTTTATTTTACAAGTCAAATATTCCCATATAAGGGTCAATCCAGCATCAATATTTTCATGTATTTTGAGCTGGGTGTTATACCTCAAGTTGCTGCTCAGATTAAAACAAGCTTTGGTTTTCACCATAATTTACTCCACACAGCCTGACTAGAAGCTCAGGGCTGTCCATTTCTTTCCCAATTTATGTTTAGGGTCATTATCGTCACAAGAAGGTGACAAAACAAATATATTTATTCAACAGAAATTGGGCAGCATCCTTTTGTGCCTTCTTCCCAACATTTCTATAAGTTGCAAGTGCCTGAACAAGGAGATGAGTATATCAAGTACTAGAGCTTAATTAAGATTTCTAATTAGTATGTTTTCCTCTTCAATCTTAAAACTGACATCTATGATTAAAAAAAAAGTTGATGTTATGAAAAGGTTCAAATAGAGGAAAATATTTGAGATCTATTGTGCATAGGCCAAGAATTTAAAAAATGAGACTGGGAGGAGAGGCACACTGTATTTTCAAATCAACTAAGCCCAGCAGTCAGGAGGTTATAAATTGCTAAATAAGATGCCTGTTCCTACAAGTTCTCTCCATGATTTACTCATTAGCACTTAGGAAACAATAAGTTTACAAACACAATCCCCAGAGCCTGTTACTCACGTCACCCTTTACAACCTTCTGACAACTGGCCTCTCTGAAGGATGAGTGCAGGGTGGCACCAAGCAAGTTGGGAACAAGCCCTGTATCGCTCAGTCCTATCAAAACCCACAGACTGCAAGAAATCAGATGCCTTTGTGCAGTGCCACATCTCCAGCAGCACTTCAGCCTGTCAGCATCCTGGCACAGGCAGCCAGCAACTCCACATGAGCCATTACTTGTCCTGCAGAACCAAGAGTCTTTCCAGGTTTGCTGGTGCTCTCCTTCCAGTTATTGTGATTCCCAGAGCACTGTGATTTTTTGTTAATTTTGCATATATTACTGTTTCCAAAAATTTCAGTTCAGTGTTTACACGTTTCACAATGATCACTCCTAACAACCATTGAGAGACACAATATTACTGTGTTTTAATTTCCTATGAACTGCTGGCTAAGCCTGCACTGAAAGTTGTGAGTGCCAGATGGTCCAATTTATTTTATTTATTCTTGCAGCATCTTCATAGAGTCATAGGCACTTTACACATTTTGCCATTTAAAATCATAAACACTTTGCCATCACCTCAAAAATTCTGCCAGTTGCCTTGGCTATTACCTCTGCTGGATCACCAGTGAGCACCACAGGGTTGCCAGCACCATGGCTGAGGTACAGATAAGAGAACTGCAAATCCCAAAGTGAAACACCTCTTAGACAAACTGACTGCCAAGCAAAGCATGATCAGTGGGCAACCAGAGTTTTTGCTGGGAAATCCTCTCATTGGCCTTGGACAGTGAAAGTCCAGTATACAAAGCACAGCACAGTCAGCAGCATTTACTTTGTCATGGCTCAGACTGATGTCAAACACTTTACAGAGACAAGCAAAAAGTCTGAGAGCTACTCTTTCTTTCTCCCATTGGCTCTAGCTTGGCCAACTCAAGAAGGTGCGTTACATAGATCAATCAGTGACAAATCCTATCTTACCTTGAATTCTGTCTATAAAGAAAGCGTCTTTGTCAATAGCCCAAATTAAAAAAAAAAAAACAAAACAAAAAACCAGAAAGATATGAAAAGGACATTTGACTGTATACATCCAACTAGTAAGTGTGGAAGTAGATACTTGAGTGTTTTTCTGAGCAGAGATGGGCTGGAGCACTTTGCTGAGGAAGGATCAACCTCCCCATCCAGGAATTATGGAAATTGTTTACTAGTCTTTTAATTTAAATACCTTTTCTTTTCTCTCTGAGAATTCCCATGACAGATCCCACAACACAGAAGGAAACCTGCTTTCCAGCCAGATGCAGATCTAGCCAACATGAAAGTGGGATCCTTACCATCTGCTGCCTGGAAGCAGTTCAACATGCCTTATTTCTGCAAGAAAAATTATGAAGGCAATTGTTGTGTTACTCACAGTTATATTTAACAACAGAAACCCTCAAATATCACTTTCTTCCCAGTCTCAGGCTTCCTGAAGCCCACTGTCAGAGCTGCTCAAGCACAACTTGTTCTGGGACTGTCCCCACCCTCTTCATGTCCAGACCTTCTGCATGTGACCAGCTCCAGACACAAAACAGTTTTTCTGCCTGATAATTTGGGGGGAACTAGAACAGAGCCCTAATCAGAAGAGTGTGACAAACATTCCATTATTATTAAAATAAAATACCAATCTTTTTTTTTAATTGGAGATTTTAATTTGACTTTGCTTTCATTTGTTTTGGCACTTACTGAGCTATTAGACTTTGAAAAAAGAGTCTGGTGACATGGAAAAGCTGGAGGCTACATCACTGAGCCCATCAGCCATGGATAGTGTCTGGTTTTATTATTCAACATGTCACTTAGGTTGTCCTTTGTCACCTGCATTGCTAAAGTGCCTTTACTGTGCTGTGCATTTACCCAATAGCCAACCCACAGAATTCCTTTCCTGCCATAAAACAAAACAATGTCACAACACAGGTCAGTCACTCGGGTGAAGGAACAGGTTCCACCTGATTTACATGGAAAATAGGAGTTTGAATCAGCCTTAACATGTGAAATATCCCAGATCAGGTGGCATAATTATCAGCCTGTGCTCCTTGGAGGCCAGTAACTTGTTCTGCATCTCACCTCCTAAGAAAGCTTGGCTCTCTGAAAAGAGTGCTAATGAACTAAAACTCTATTTTGAAAAACAGTTCTCTGCACAGAAGAGCTGGAAGATGGCTTTGTTTCTGAAGCATTTATTTTAACAAAACACCTGATTTTAGCTTTAATTACAGTTTGACCAGCTATCCTGCTGCTTTCCAGGGAACTGCAGATCTGCAGCACAAAAGCAGCCACAGTGCCTGGCTGAACCTTCTCTCCCTCCACTGCCCCAGCTGTTTTATTTCTTTGGAAATGCTCTAAGTCAGAGGTTTGATGGGTCTTTTCTCTGGTTGAGAGCCATACTGGATAGAGCTTTACAGGCCAATTGGAAATCACTGCCTGGGGAAGCTGCTAATCCAGAGCCCTGCAGCTGTATCATAATCTGAATTAACGTCTCTGGAACTGCTGAAGATGTAGAAATATTATTATTCATTTGATAGATAACTGAAAGTTTTCCAGGCAGGCAAATTCAAAGTACTGCATAGATGTTATTTCTTAGACTTTTTATGTAAACATCACTGGGAGGAGTAGAGGAGTAGGACATAGATCAGTAGGTTCCCAGCTCAGACCATTCACTCACAGGGGGGTACCTGGGTTGCAGAGGGAAAATAAATTTTACTTTTTTTTTTTTTAAATGTAAAGACAGCACTGAAGTGACTCTCACTGTGAGCATCGAGCAGCTGTTCAGAGATTACCACAGTTAAATAATCACAGAGAATGGAGGAAGGAGGGCAGTGCTGAGATCTGGCTTCATGCTGCACAGGAAGAATATTTTGGGGGCTGTTCATAGACAAGCTGGAATTGAGCCTGGGTATTATTTATTCAGGAATCCTGAAAAAAACCTCGAGTTGCTGTGGGGGGTGGCACAGGAGTGCAAGTGTTTGGAGCCAGTAGGGTGACAGCTGAGGCACCTCCCTCTGCTCCATCTCTGTGCCCTTGGAGGAGACTGACACAAGCTGAGGGTCTGAGACTCTCAGAGACATGGGCAACATGCTCTTGGATTCACAATTCCCAGCAGCTGGCACTGCAGGATCTCAGGAATCCCCACCATCTCATCTGCCAAAGGATACCTGGTGCAGGATTCCTGAGGATCTCTTAACTCAGCTCCTGGGTCATATTGCCAGCATGATGGAAAATGAATTAAGGCAATACTCAAAATTATGGAACGGAAAAATATTATCCACATTACTACTATTACAGTGGACTTGATTTTTCCCTTTCAAAAATCCCCAGGTACTCCATGGGCAACAGGTTCACGATCTTTCCCGCTGTGAGTACAGTCTGAGTAACACAGTTTTGTATATGGGGCATTTTCCATGATTCAAGGAGCTGAAGCCATCCTTGCCTCCTGGCGTAGCCCAACAAAATCCAGAGCTACCAGGGTTTTGTGACACTTGCAGCTCTTGCAAGTGTGACATTCTGCCTGGGAGAGGGAGAAACCCTTCTCCAGAGGGAACCTGGCTGCTGGCTGGGCTCCTCTTGGAGCTGCAGCTCTGCTGAGCCAGCCAGCAGTCAATGTCTATAAATTCACACATGGCTTTGATGTATTTTACTAACTACACATTTGCATCTCCTCTCTCTTTTCGGAAAAAAAGGTATTTCCCACAGGCGGAAGCCAAATCTATGGATCATAAAAGTGAGCAGAACTAACAGATCCCAAAATGCTCTGCTCACTCCCATGCATGCTGAAAGCATTAGTGCTCCTCTTTCTACCCAACACCTCTCAGCAGTGAGCTGAAATGTCTTCAGTCAGGTTCTGGTCTTCTGTTACACACAGAAGTTATTTCTCACCTGCCACGTTTTGCCCCAGTTTACCAGTTTTGACAGATCATCTTGGGAAAGGCCCTTCTGGTGCAGGGCAGTGTTTCTGCTCAGAGCCTCCACCTTCAAACAGCCAGGCTGTTAATCCAAATCCACTCTCCTCAGCAGAGTTCTGGGTTATTCCAACTAAATCACCATGTTAGGGTTTTTGTCCCTTTCAGTCCCTGAACATATGCAGGACAAAAAGCTGGGCTTGGATCCACTTTCTGCTTCCCTGACACCTTTGTTGTAGCACAGCTAGATCAGACGCTCCTGCAAGCCTGACTGTTTAAGCACCTATAAAGGAAGCTCATAGTACTAAACAGCTGCACAAACACCTCTTGGGGATGTTTCAAAACCACCGTTATGTGTAAAATCTCAGGCACAGAACGAGCTTCAGTTTTCACTGTGTCAAACCTCATTATATTCTGCTCTCGCAAATGGTGGAATAATTTATTTTGTCACAGTCTGATGAGACTCCAAAGCCAGCATTTCTCTGACCCACATACTCCCTTCTGAGCCATTTTAAGGGAAGGATCTGAAGACCTATATTTTTAATTACTTTATAGCATGTGATTAAGATAACTTAGAATAAACTCAAGGGAAAATAAGGGCAGAAAAATTAACTCTTGAGAAAACCGCCAGTTGCTACCATGAAGTGCACTCATTTCTTAAATTAAAATAAATAAAAAAAGAAAGATAATATGCCTCATCACCTGGAGTTGCCTTTCCAGTCTGAAAGCGAGGCTGTACCATTTAATGTTTTGCCTTCCTAGAAATTCACATTTGACTTTGAACTCTGTGAATAAGTTTAAGCTACTGACCCAAGCTCACAGGCCAGATATCTCTGTTGTGCTCTTTGTGAAGCAACAGAGAAACAGCATTATCTCACTAACCATTCCTGTTTCATTTGTACTATTTATTCCTTTTTGAGAGCCCAGAGGAGTTGTTATTGACAAAAAAAATCTACAGGTTCTTCATGAATTTATAGACATGACAGATACTCTATCACTGGCAGAGTTCACACATGATAAAATAATTGATTTATCTCAGGGAAAAATGTGTTATTTTCTTCAGAAGCAAATGACAAAAGTTAATGATACATCTGATGTTACAATGTTATTTTGATTTTTTTTTAATCAGTACAGACACTGCCTCTGAATTAGTTTTATTTATAGCTGTTCAAACAAAACCAGACAGGAATTCAAATTGTGGAGTTTCAGATCTTTGCAGAAATCTCTAATTCACTATGCTACTTTGAACTAGGTTAGTTCAGCTTCAGAATTCCTCCCCATTTTATAGCACCTGTCATAAATCCTGAAATCATCCAGCTCCAAAGATAGGCAGAGTAAGCCTGAATACCAGCCTGCATAGCACTGCTTGTGGAAGATGTAGCTGTGGTCAGTCTGACCACCAAAGACTGCCAAAAAACCTTCAAGCCATTACAATAATGCTGCTGACATTACATTTCAGAAATACAGATGTTTTCTAAACACACTGTTGAACCCCAACAAGCTTTGTGTCATTACCTCTCACTGGAGCACTCATTTCAAAGCATCTTGCTGTGGGTTGGGAAGGGTGATTTCCATTTTCCAAATATGCAGCTTGACGTGCCTGAAACACCTTTGCAGCAAAATCCCAAACATACTGAGCCCATAGCTGAAAGACCCAGTGGCAAGATAGTAGTCTCTGAATGACAATTCCTGCCTTCCTGTGGCTGCTCACGGCATGGAGAGAAGTGACAGAGAGCCCAAAGCAGACTAACAGAAAAATGCAAGAAACCCGAGTTCTCCTTCACAGAGGTTTGGCTTTTCTAACAATCAAAAAACTCATTACTGAGAAGTAGCTCAGTCCATGGCTCCAGACTGGCTGCTCCCTATTGCCCTTCTCAGCCAGCATGCCTGCCCCTCTCCACAGTGCCTGACTCCTGCCTCCTCCCTCCCTTTTCCTGGAGGAGATGTGCCATCATCTTTATGCCCAACGCCTGCAAGCCCATCAGCAGAGCTGGCCCAGTTCTCCTCTGCTCCTCACTGGCAGACCCAGAACTACAAGCACAAATTTTGGATAAGGAGAGAAAATAGAAATTAGCTAAGGTAAAAGACACTCTTTCTCTCAGCATTTCAATGCCCATGTTCACTCTGAGGTTTGTAAACTGTTTTCATTTGGGGGTGAATCAATCCCACAAACCTGGCAGCACATCTAATATTTAATGAACGTAACACTTCCACCTTAAGCACTGTGTGTTGTCAGGCCTTGGCAGGACTCTGCCTTGTGCTTCTAATGTTTAAAGTCTAGGCTTTAAAAAGAGATAAATATTCAATTTAAGAGCTAGTTCTGTAACTATCTCATTTTATCCCTTGCTTTAAAAAAAGTCTGATTTAACTGGTCTGTTTTTCTTTTCCCTGTACGACGCAGAAGTGCTCAAGCACTTTGAATGTAGAGATCTCCAGGAACAACAGTACCACGTGAAACCAAGTTCTCATCATTTAATTTTTACTTGCACTAACAACCATGATTACACCACACTAGCCTACAGCTTTACCTGGAGAAACAGGCTATGGGAGAAGTAATGCAATGGAACTTAAAGGAATGAGGGAGTGTCTTCAACTGAAATTTGTAAGAAAAAACAGGGATTGTAAAAGTAGTAAAAAACCAATTGATTTTACCACCATGTACTGGCAGGCAGCAGGGTACATGCCATTGGCATGGAAGGACAGGAAATGATGCTGCAGGAGTGAAAGTGTCCAAAGATAACACAGGGGAAGCTGGAGACAAGCTCACTACTCAAAGATTTCAATTTCCAAAGACCAGGATTTCTCAGCAGACAGTAACTGTACTAAAAAAAAACCCAAACCAATACATATTAAGCCTGCCACACCTGCTTCCTTTTTATCCATCAGGAAAAAAAATATCAAGTCAAAGGCTCTATCAAACTTGTCAACACAAGAGAATGTTCCTATGTGTCAGCCTCATCAATCACTGCTGCCACTGCAGGAAATGCAGTATTAGGTTTCACATGGATAATAAACACTTTTTATATTTGACATTGATTTCTCACTTGTCTTTTTTTTTATTAATACCTCAGCCCAAAATGGAAGAAGGAGAGGAAACAAAGGCAGAGCGATGAGACTCTCAGTGGGTGTATTGTGTTTGATCTTGCTGATAATCCATGTTGATCCTATCCAATGAACAAGGTAAACTCTACTGGCCAGGACAACTGGTCTGCAGTGCTGTAAACCTTTATAAGGCCATCTATCTTAATCTTTTTTTGAGAGTCAGGAGATGACATGAAAGATAATATTACAAGTGGGAGAAACATCTGGTTTCCAAACTAGTTATACATTTGTCCAAAACTGAAAAGGCTGATTACATCTCACTCTAGGTTTGGAATCACAACACTTTATCAATGATTGCTGTGAATTAGGGAAATAGCTGTAAGCTTCATTCTTATGGAGGCAGCATTTGCAGAAACTATGCCTATTCTGCTCTGCAAACACCTCAGTCTAATCTGGCCTCTGTATTCCAGAAATAGGAGATGAAAGCAAAGCTCCCAGGCCCACTGAGACACGGAGCTCCTCGTGGTATCCCTGTGCTGAGACGCAGTGATAACCCACACCCACTTTTGGCAGGATGCTTCACCTGGGGCAAGTAACTCATCCTTGACTGCTGGGTTTTTCCCCATCTGGATAGGAAGGAAAACTATACCTGACAGCAAGAGGGCGAATGATTAGTTAATGTTTGTGAAGTGCTCAGAATTGTTACGACAGACCTTGCTCCTGCCAAATGCAGGAAAATCAATTAATCCATCTCAGTGCCAATCCATCTCAGTTCCAATCATTCTAGTAATCAGCTGTCTGAATGCTATTTCCTATCAGTTACACATCTGTTTTTTACCTTGTTTTAAAACAAGCATAGTTTATTTGGGGGAGAGGGTGCTGTAAGCCCCACATAAGACTGAAATTGAATTTCACACTAGTTTTTCTCCCTCAAAAAGTCCTTATTTATCTCTGATCTTTGTTCTAGCAACAAGCCAGGCATCAGGAAAATATGCATTCAGGTTAATTTCTACACTCAGTATCTTGATGACCCTTGAATGAAAGAACTGATCAAATAATGATTAAGATGCAAAAATGTGGCTTTTTGGTGAAGTGAGTGATTGGAAGTTGCTCTCAAACTACACAAAATTGTTTCTGCTCTGATGTTGGGCAGCTGGGGTGCTCCGGCTGCTGGTTATTGGAGCAACCCTTGTCTCATTGCTGCCTCCTGCCCCCTCACCCATTGGGTACACTCATCTTCTGTTTCTCACAACTACAGTGCAGTGCTTTTCACAGCAATGTGCTTTTGTTCTGTGTCTTGTCTTGCATAAAGAGTCCTTAATTGAGGCTGCTACATGCTAAATATTAATGTTTAGCATTTTCATGTCTTCCATTATGGCCATTCTGTGTTGGCTTGTGCTGTTGTAAGGGAAAAATAATCAGCTGTGTGCCTCCAGGGTAATCCTGGTCTTAGCAGAAGGAAGAAACTGAGTTTTAAATTCAACGCTTCATAAACCAGGCAGTTTCTGCTGATTCAGGTGTGTGTGTGTCTGTGTCACAAGCAGCTGCCCTGAGGAATCCAGCACTGCTCCCACACCCACACACTAGACAGAGGGGAACTCCTTCTGCTCCTATCCCAGCTCAGAGGAATCCACGGACAGCTGTGTGAGGGCAGGATTTTACAGGGACATCAGAGATGGGTCGTGCAGATAGGCAGTTGAAGTGGAACTACTATAAAAGCTGGATTATTAAGTCTGCAGAGACTCCTTCTTTAAAAAAGTCCAACTCTGCAGCCCCTTGGTCCTTAACTCACAGTCTTGGGACCTATTTTCCCAGCAGACTTTTAGTAGGCTGTGACATACAGTAAAGTCACAATAATCAGGAGAGTCTCAGGATAAAGTGACAGCACATAGAGGTAATCCATCTATGTTAATAGGGCCCCAGGAAACACAATACCTGTTCTTTAAGTGTGCAGCAGAAAGCTTCATTAAAAGTTTGTTTTGAAGTAATTTTTGTGCTCTTTGTTCTCTCTCAGTTCCTTTAAAGTTATTTGGTGGGGTTTTTTCCCTTGAAAACAAATCATACTTAGAATAAAGAGACTGCTGACCTACATTCTCACAGCTGTGCAATTCTTAATTGTGAGACATGTCAAATGAAATTCGGGAGTGAAGTGACTGTCACCAAGACAGGCTGTGAAAACACCTACATCTCAAACTCCTAAGCCTCTCATTTGAAACCATCAGAATAATTTCCTTGGAAAATTCAAGCAGGATGTCCAGTGACTGAATTTTTCTTTGGAGACACACCAGAGCAAGGTTTGTCACATTACAGAAAAGCCACTGAAGTCCAATGCACAGTTCAACCTGAGCCAACCACAGGCACATTAAAATCAGAACATGTAGGGCCTGAAAATACCTCCATATTCAGGGAGGTTAGGACCACATGGCTGAGGTCTGCCAAAATAAGAGTGCTCTGAGAGCAGAAGGTTGAATGAAAGTTCCTCAACCAGTGAGACCAGAAACACAAAATAAACCAGGTTGGTCACAGCAGGTCAGATTCTGGCATTGGCAATGCTCCAGATGAGCAGTTCAATGACAAAAAGCAACCCTTACTACTCATCTTCTGAGCACGGCTAGCTGAGAACCTCAGCCTGGAGGAGAACACTCCTGGACTGAGCCCCACTGCCTCTCTCTTGCTCTGGCAGCTCACGAAATACCCTATGGGTGTTTCATCCTGAGAAACATCCTCACTCACCATGTGCAAACTGCAGATTGCCAAGACACGGCTCTTAATGAGTCCCATGGTATTTACAGACACACTTCATTTGGAGTAGTGTTGCCTGGCGGATAATTTTCCAGCATAAGCAGGACTGATGCACACCAGGGCATACCTGACAATCATCATTTCTGTCACCCAGTTGTACAATGACTACCCTGAAAATTCAGGTCAAAAATGTCATTCTTGCTAGAGAGAACACAGCTCTGCCACAGGTGCACCAAGGAACGTTGGTTTAGATTACTTGAAAGTGAAATTTGTCCAACCTGTCCTGCCTTTTCACCATATCAAAATTGACACAATCCAACCCAAAGAAATTCATCTCTCATACTAATATCTAAGAAGATTTGGTATATTTCTGCTGTTCCCCAGACGTACAGCATCCATAACTGAAATAATTTCTTTTACTATGTATAATAATGGTTTTAAACAGATTTCTCATGAGTTATATCACAGTCTTGATAAAGAAAAGGCTATTATCCTTTAAATACATTTTTCTGGACCCATATTTACCATTCTTCCCAAAATCTATTTCATCTTTGTCAATTTTTAGAGTCAGTAGACCACAATAAATAAAAGAGATAATGATAAAAAGTTAATTGTAAGAATGAGCTTCTCCATTCAGGACAGGACACAATAGATACTGATTTGTTAATGAATTCCAATTCAGAACACCCTGTCCTGTGCCTGACATCTACAACCAGTGGAGCAGCAGGGCCTATGTGAGCCCCAGATATGTTTTACAGCCCTTGCTCCAATTTCTGTGCCAGTAAAGATGTATTCTGTGTAAATAAAATGAAGAGTAAATCCTCCAATTTGTCAGTCTGAACCAGATAAAAATACTGAACACAAAGTTCCATCCCGATCTCACTCCTGCTGGATTTCCCTTTCAGTCTGGCTAACACTCAAATAAACAACCAAATATTGATATTTATGCAAATGGAACAAGTGGTGATGTAAACTTTTGAAGTTTGTTTGTGTTCTTCAAAACCAATAAACAGTATTTTTACTTTGAACCTTCCATCTCAAACACTAAGAAAAGATGCCTTTCAAGTGAACAAATGTAATTCAAATCAAGACAATATATGCAGTGTGAAATTTTCTATCACATCATAAGGCAGCAAGAACAGTATTATAGCTCAGCTGCACACCACTAAGATTTTGTACTAAAAACATTGACAGACCCTTAATTATTATAGAGCCTCCTGGCAGTGCCATAATTAGATTGAACATAACTATTAGTCATCTTAATTAGTACACACGTTCCTTGTTTAGCACAATAAAAATTACAAAGCAAGGATGCCACTTAATTAGGTGACCTGGGAATTGATATCTACCTATATTTCTCTTTTATTTTAAGTGTCCTTACCAGATTAGATCTAATATTTATAACCAAGAATGGATATTTATATGGTTCTCCACCTGTACATAAAATCACCTGTTAAGTTAATATATATTAAATACCTCAAGGACATTTGTGAAGTAATGCTAGGAGTTCATTTGGAATTGTATTCCAAGGAAAGAAATACATCACAATTTCAGAAACTCAAGGTTAATTGCATATTCTAATAAGTGCCTTACATACCATAAATTTAAAAGAGAAGAAAGTGCATTCAGCTAAATTCCCATCACCCTTCCAGTTCTCCTGATGATGCCTCATTGTTTCCTAGTGAAATACTTGGACCTCTTTAAACCTGTGACACAGAGACTGCCTAATGGCCCCACTGTTGCAGGCAGTGAGGACGGGCACTTCGGATCAGAAGTCCCACTGAGCTCTGCCTCATCCCAGCAGCACAATAAGTACAATATATATCCACATTCTGCTGTTTTGCAGCATCAGACCACGATGCTACAGAATTGTTAATTATGTTCAACAATTCTAATTGCACTAGATTCACACACAACTTTCCCGAAAATAAAATGTGCCCATTTTGCCATACACAGATAAACCGTATGCAGTGGGAGACAGAATAAAGTGGTTGGGAAGCTCTAGTGTGCATCTTTACCTGTGTAAATGCACTAACACCACCTTGTTTGAGCCCTGAGTGGGCAGAGAGTCTTTCAGTCTCCCCAGAGCACAATACAGCCTACGATGAACAACTTCGATGTGATACAACAGCACTTTGCAATAAAACTGCTGCTTAGAATGAGAGCCCACAAGAAAAAAAAAATCAAGACAAAACAAAAATGTCATGACATTTGGTACAGAAACCAACTGTGCTTTCTTGCCAGGTACTTGCTGACACTGCCAAACTCCAACCTTCCCCCTCCAGCCCGGAAAGCCCACCACAGCAGTTAGCAATCTGTTCACACCATCATTAAACTCATTATCCCTCAGTGATGGAAAAGTCTATACAAATGCCACAATGCCACTGCTCTGTGGCAAATCCCACTCCTTGTAAGTGGTGAGCATTCAGTATTTGCTATCACAGACTCCCTTGAATTTAAAGACCAAAAAAAAAAAATTACTTCTGTAGGCTGACTATGGTAAATATCAATATATGTCATCAGAGCTCCTCTTTCATTAGTTCTAGACCAATTACAGCAACTATTTCTTCTCCAGGATAATTCATCAAGCTATTAATTAAAATAGGGAAACCATTAAATTCTCTCTTACTTCTTCACTGCAAAGGACTTTCCAATAATAATTGTTGCAGATATGGAGGAAACAGAAGGATTATTGTTTGCCATAGATAAAGAGTCTTGCCAAAAAAAACAGAAGAGTTGATATTCAAGGCACCCAGCAATAGAAAAATAATATAACATATGAACAATTTAAGGCAACAATAATAGATGTGCAGGAACTAATTTTACTTACCATGAGTGGTTTTCTGATTTCCTCTACTTCATCAGATTGCAAACTTTCAAACCCAAGGCTCACCAGTAAGTATTTCTGGCTACTTCAGGAAAACCTCTCAGTGATGTGGCCCCAAGGCGATGGATGGTGTCAGGATTTCAGGGTCCAAATCCTCCTGAAAAGCTGCACTGGGCTGGTACATTTCTTGTGCACCCATGAATAGCAAGGGGAGGAAATTACTGTAAATGTTTTGTCCATTATCCCCAAGTAGCCTGACAGTTCTGCTGAAAACGTCTGGAAATTTAAACGTTTAACACTGTCAAAATGATGTCTCAGGGCTTCAGCTTTGGCACACACAGAAGTTGAAGGGGACACCATCTCTACAATGTGATGAAACAGCACAAGTCAGTCTGCATTGGATCACATTGTATTTGCCAGATTTCCTTCAGAAACGATTATCTGCCAAAACAAGAGGAAATAAATGAAAAAAGTACAAGGCCAAGGTTCATGAGAACTAACAATGCCACAGAGAAGAGACACTTAAGTAGGCTGCGAGGAGGACTCAACTATTAACACAAAACTCAGCAAGTATTCACTCAATTTTTTTCTAGGTGAACACAATTCCTGTTACTCCCAAACACAGTCTGTACACTCTGCAGCCCCTGTCCCCTGCCCCAGGTGTCTGAGGGGGCCTTGGGGAGGCAGCAAAGCCCAACATTCAACATACTTATAAGTTAGAACAAGTCCTTCTTCCTCACTCCTCTCCCATCCTGTAACAGACTGTTCTCCTCTGACAGGTCTCCTCTCTGGCCTCTATTAACAGCTTTTTGGGTCGCATTGTTCAGTTCTGACTTAGCACAGGCTCTCCCATTAAAACAAACAATGCAGAGCAAGGCTCTGCTTCACTTTCTCCTCCTGATTCTCTTTCTGTTCTTTCACACAACCATCAGAAATACTTTCTCATGGCTCAGGTGACAAACCACTTTTCCCTTTGCATTGTTTCTCCAAAATTTTACTCAAGAAATGGGAAAGTGGTGCCTAGCAGTGAGGGTGAAGAAAAAAATGAGGAACAGTCCCGCGAGCAGCGACAGTGAGGAAGGAGCAGTGCTCCATCACCTCCACTCAACTTTATAATTTATTGCTCCACTTCAAGACTTCAGTCTTGACAAATTCTGAAAGATTAAATAAAGATCGAGTGGGTGATTTGTTATGGGAGCATGAGAAATATCTCTTGGTTGAAATTTTGGAGACAGCCAAAAGCTGTGAAGCAAAGAACTTTATCAATAGCACATGCTGGGTGCCTCAGCCTGTGGAAGGGTCTGAGCACACACTGGGGTTGGGGATCTCACCTTTTATGGTCTCTGACATTTTTGTGACCACCTCCTCTGGGAAGCAAATCCCTCCCAGGTCCTGCTTCGCTTTCCTTAAAGGGTGAGAATTTGTGGATAATTGGACTTTACTGGCTCTTCTCCGGGAGCTGCCCTTCCTTGAAGGCAAACTCCCCCTGAGCTGGCCCCACATCGCCCCTTAAAAGGAACAGATTTGGGTGCTTAAACCTCATTGGTCACTTCTGGGGGGGGAAAGCATCGAGGGCTCTGCTGGAACTTTCCTTCCCTGAAAGGAAAGCTGTGGATGCCCAACTCCCACTGGCTGCCCTGAGGTGGGAAAAGCAGCTCTGCCTTGTCCAAAATTACCTACCGAGTGTTTCAAGGTAAGATTGGAAATTTGAAGTTTTGACCAACTGTGAATCCCCATCCCGGCCGCTGAGGTCCCCTGACAATGAGGCCAGACAGGCCCCTTTGCCCTCCATGCTTTCCATCTCACCAGTTTTATACCCCCAGCACCCACAAACTGCCCATACACAAAATGGTGCCTTGATCATCCTACACACAAAATGGCCGCTCCATTGCCACCCCACACAAAATGGCGCCTCAGTGTCCCCCCACAAAATGGCGCCTCAGTCACCCCNACAAAATGGCGCCTCAGTCGCCCCCCACACAAAATGGCGCCTGGGTGGCCCCCCCCACAAAATGGCACCTTAGTCATCCTACACACAAAATGGCCGCTCCGTCGCCCCCCCAAAATGGCGCCTCAGTCACCCTACACACAAAATGGCCGCTCTGTCACCTCCCACACAAAATGGCGCCTCAGTGTCCCCGCCCCCAAAATGGCCCCCACACAACCCAACACAGAATGGCTCCCAGGTGTCTTGTCTGTCCATCCTTCACCTGCTTGTAATAGAACCATTTCTTTATTCCTCACATGAGGAGACATTCTGTTTCAAAATGAAAATTTTTCAGACAGTGTTCACTGTCATTCCCACCAAGAACAGTATTTTGTCACTGCAGAGAACTGAATGAGCGATGTAGACTCTGCTTTTCCCCACAAGATACATACACCTATTTTTGAAATACAGGACTGAGGGATTTTTCCCTAGAAAAGGTTTATTCATAATAAATAAAAGAAATATAGTTTCAAGCTGAATTGCCTTCCAAATTAGAGCTTGACTTTAGGTTTTTCTATTTTATGAGTCAAGCCTCTTTCTTTTATTAAGGCTGCAGTTGAAATTTCAATTTAGTCATGGCTGGATGTAGTTCTTCATTCAACCCACAAAATACTCAATTTATTGAAATGTTTCAGTTTCAGATCATTCCAAGCTAATATTTGCTCAGCTCAGCTAAACTGAAAACCAGAAGCATCTCTCTGTTTAAACACAGTAGAATAATTTCTTCCATCCCTGTATCTATGTCAGCCTAATCAGGTCACTGGTGGGAACTGTTGACTGGTAGAAACACAAGGCTTTCCCTTTATGAAAAATGACTGACCTTGCTTTAAAGCAATTTAGTTTGTGTCAACATTGCCTTTCTCATTAAATAATAGGCTCTAAGTGGCACATCCATTCTTCTTCAGCAAAGACAAGAGCTCTTCAGGCAAGTTCTGGGATGCTATTTTTAGGCATTCATAGTAATAACATGCTCAGCACACTGTTTAGAGTACGTCTACAATAATTATTCCTTGTCTGCTCTGTTGTAATGGTCAGGTCCACAGAGAGCTCATAAAAATGTTAGATCTGCACCCCTACTTGGATGGAGAAAGAATTTCAAATAAATGTAAACATTTGGTAGCTGTAAATAACACCAGTGCAACAAGTTCATTAAACATACACCTACATCTGTCTGAAAATGCTGAACAACTTCAGCATAATTTCTCCTGCTTTAGACACTGAGATGACTCCTCTTCAAACACTTCTCACTAATTCTCCTGCATTTGGTATTTCCATTATATATTACCTAGACAGTCATGCAAGTATTGGAGATGGTAACACAGATAATTCCATCTGTCAGAACCAAATGAGCAGTGACAGAAAATATTCTGTTCACTCGCCTTTTTTCTTTTTTAACATTTCTTCTTTCTCTTTCCTTTTTATGTATTCTCTTATTGTGGCCATTTCAAATCATCTCACAGTACTTTGTAGGAAGGTTCTCAGTCTAGATCTCAAGGTGACATGTATTACATTAACCCTGTCAGTATGCCCAGTAATTCCTTAGAATCTGCTGTTTTGATTACACAGTTCTCAGAAAATGTGCTTCCCTGGAATTAAACATTAGAAAGATGCAAAAATCAGCCTAAAATAGTCTAATTAGCATTTAAATACATATTTATACCATTCACATTATTAGACCAGGTCATTAAATACCTTTGCTTTGTGTATTGGCTACTAAAGATGTAACAGAGGCTTACTCAGGCTCTTCTGTGGTGACGAGTCATCTCTACTGGGAAATCATGTGAGATATCAGTCCTGTCATGGCACACAAACAGCTCATCAGAGCTTTTTAATGATTTATTAATGCAGTCAATCTGGTAGCATTTTCACAGTGGTTATCAGAAGGCTGCAGTTAACATTGTTCAGTGAAGGGTCTAATAACTTCATGTGCCCTTTGCAAAGTAACAGAGACCGGACTGGCACTGCTTTAACACAACCAAAGTCTTAGTTTAACAAACCAATGTCTTTCTGCATCAGAGACCCGTCTTCAGCCCTACACAGACATTTTTTATAGGATCCCTTAAGGTTCTTGATCAGATCTAGTGCAATGTCACATCACTACCCTTCCTCCAGGTAACCCTGTTAATCAGCATGATGTGATTTGTCATTTCTAGGTTGATGACATGCAGCTCTGTGACTTTTCAAAGTTTAGCATTGCTTATGCTGTCACACCATTTCAAACATATTGAACTAAAGCAAAACTGCTTTCACTTGAAGTCAGATAAAAGAAGGTCTGTTAATGGGTCTGGGAACTTTGGAACAAGCTGCTGCCTTCCAGCTAAGTTCTTTAAATGGAAAAATAATCTGAAGTCTTGTGTTAGGAGTTGGAGTGTTTGCCCCAGCACAGTTCAGAAAAATGCTTGAAGAAGAGATTCTTATTCCTACTCCACCAGGTCAGAAAGAGCCCCAGTAAACCAGCAGTGATGGCAGAAGAGCAAACAGTGGGGTTCCCTGCCTCGGCCAGAGATGGAAGCAACACCCATTTGACAATCTACTGGATATTTTATACATTTCCCTGGAGCAGCTTGTGTGCTGTTCCTCAGAATTCCAACTGGGCCAGCACATAACTGTGCAGTAGCACAGGGCTCTCCCAGTACCAGCAGCCGGCAGGGAGGGCTCGTGTCTTTCACCACAACACCGAGCTATGAGCCGTGATAACAAACTCAAGAGCTGGATCCAAAGTGGGAAACAGGAACAGACAATGCCAGCACTGGAACATCCTTAGTCCCATTGCCAATAACAATATCACTGCTATGATAAACCTCCTTGCCTGTGACTTCGGCAGCACCATGGCTAAAACAAGCACAGGCACAAGAGTGCTCCCCAAGCCCTACAAATAGGCTCAGAGGGAAAAGTTTAGCTCTTCACTGAGGTGAAGTAGAAGCAGCTGACACAAAAGCAATGATAGGATGAAAGAAAACTGGGTTTGAACTAACAAGGCCAAAGCAATAAGTTAGTGATGTGATTTGCTGATGTCTCCAGTGTCAACAAGAATGAATTTTTTTTTGCTATTTTTTCCTAAGAAATTAGTAATTTTTTCCCATCAAATATGTCTCCAATCCTTTAAGTCAGATGAAAGTTTAATACAGGGAGGGATACCAAAGCAATAAATAATTAAAAAGACTGTTTCTGAGACTGTCAGT
This sequence comes from Sclerurus mexicanus, assembly GCA_013396755.1. Lineage (NCBI taxonomy): Eukaryota > Metazoa > Chordata > Aves > Passeriformes > Furnariidae > Sclerurus > Sclerurus mexicanus. The sequence goes on from VWZF01005184.1 coordinate 382,066, forward strand.
ACTGATTACACACCAAAGCAATCTCCTGATAAGCATGAGTGAAGAGACCAGAATATTTGGTAAAGTTCTGATTCATTAAAGATTGACAAGGCCTAAATCTGTTTGGTGATATGCCCATATTCATCACACTGATACTAAGTGGAATGGAAAAGACCTGATGATTAAAATCTAGTCTAACAGTTTTAAAAAAACTAGTCTATTTTTATTTTTCAGTGTAGAGTTAGGAAAATTGTTGAAGAGATTACTGCTGCTTAGATTCATCTCCTTGGCTGTTTAAAACAAACTTTAAAATAATTTAAAAGGTTGCAAAATCCTTACTAACTGGAAAAGTTGAATTTTGTCCAAATCCCCATGAACCGTACCTAGCTAAACACCTGTTTAATCAATCAAATCTTCAGAAAATTAAAGCTCTGGGGTACAGATTACTACTAATACTGGAGGTGTTAAAACTCAGCATGATAGTTACACTTCCAGAGCTGAAGTCTGAACTATAAGGACTGAAAAAGTAATCATGGCACAAAAACTATATGGCAAAATCTTAATTAGGATGCAGAGAAGACCAGAGCTGTTCCGGATTTTAAAAGTGAAACAGCATTTTTTCATCTCCATCTGCAACATTTGAGCACCTTGTACTTATTTGCCTGTGAAGAGATATGCAAGAAAAAATGTAAAAACACTCATTGATCTCTAGGATCTTGCAAAGATGTTATTTGTTGCTTCTAATACTGTAAAATGCCTGTTGACAAAGGCACCAGTACCTGCTGGAGAAGGGGGAGCTACTTCTGCATCCCAGTTTTTCTTAGCATGGCAAGCAGAGATGTGTTGAGAGGCTCCCTGGGCTGATTTGCTGCACAACAGTACCAGGGGAGGGAGGAATAAAACAGGTTTTGTTTTTGCAAGGTTAAGCATAAGGTTTGCAAGGCCTTGGTGCGAGCATCAAATAAGCTCAGGCTGAAAAGAATATATGTGTGTGCCAGTTCTTTAACACAGCAGAAACCACAAGATGCACTGCATGACCAAAATTCTACATATGCTATTCCTGAACCTCAATTATCTCCAACAGCGTTAAATTATCCCTCACAAAAAAACCCAGCAAGTACATAAAAACAAACAGACATTTTTCCATGCAACAGTACAAACTGCTTGCCAGTAATACTATAAATTGATGACTTTGCTACCAAATGGCTTTAAAGTCCATGAATGTCTATAATTAACGGATTATGCCCTAAAAATATCACTGCAGTAATCCACATTCCCAATATTGATATGAACTTGTTTCAAGAGTATTAAAGTCCATTTACTTTAAAAGTAAATATTTACTTATATTACTAAAATGCAGTTATCTCTTAAGTATTAAACACTGAGTACATATTTCTTTTTTCTCTGCCCCCTCTCCCCTCCCAATAAATGCTGTTCCAGCAGTCCAGAAATGCCCAGCAATTCTGGTGCAAAATGTAGACACTAAATAACTAATTCAGCACGTTTGATTTTAAAGACTGAATAAAATACTTGGAAAGACACAGAAGTACTTCAACTGATGTTTAAGCACTCACAACATAAAAAACAAGCTATGAAAAGAAACTGGGATGTGGTTATATTTAATCTCTGCAGAATGTTTCTGCCAATCTTATCTTCCACACAGGCAATGAACAAAGACTTTCTTCAGTGGAGCCCAGCAAGAGGACGGGGAGCAACAGCCATAAAACACAAAAAGTTCCACCTCAACATGAGGAAGAACTTTAGATTAAGGGTGTCAGAGCATTGGAACAGCTGCCCAGGGAGGTCCTGGAGTCTCCGTCTCGGGAGACATTCCAAACCTATCTGGATGCTTTCCTGTGTCCCCTGCTCCAGGTGACCCTGCCTTGGCAGGGGGACTGGACTGGGTGATCTGCAGAGGTCCCTCCAAACCCAACAATTCTGAGATTCTATGAATACCTCTTGCTTTATGAATAGGGGTTTGAACTGCTGAATTAAAAAACAGCTACAGGTTATGCTTGAAGCTGGGTGGAAAAAGTACAGAAAAGGTCAGATGATCCCAGTAATATTAGTAATATCCCACATCTGCAAAAAGGAAGCTTGTGTAATGACAGTACATCAGCCAAAAACTCAGCTGAAATTCAACTGTGATGCAGCCAGAGTAATTCAGGTCACAGTTTAAGCTTGTCACATAATTAGTTTACATTTAATCAGACTGCTGGTATGTAAACATAATTACCATTCTCAGACCTTTAATTGAAATTGTCACAGCACTACAGCCAGCTCCTTCTCGGGATGCGCTGCTCTGGATTTCCTGCTCACAGACACTGAGTGGGCATGACAGACTGTTACTGAGGACTCTGCCCTGCACCAGGCCAGCCCACACTGGGCAGGGCTCTGCCCACTCACACTGGGGAAAACAGACACAGCACTCTATTTCAGTTCCAATCACAAATGTCATAAATTAAGTTCAGCTCGTGTTAATCAGGCTAATTACATTTAAGCTGGTGAATTACCACCAAACCCGTGTACAATAGTTTCCAAGTGCGCCAGTAGAGCTTGTCTCTAATGGGATAAATCTATACAAACTATAATTTATATGCAATTTATCAAACAGCATTTGTGACCTTTGACAGGGGTTTTCCTTCTTGAAAGAGCTCACAAGTCACCTACCTTGATCAGAAAACTAAATATTTTCATTAAAATACATGCAGTGTTGTCTAAAATTAAAGATATACATACACCTAAGTCTTAGAAAATATCAGCCTAAGTATTTAGAACTAGTGTTAAGGAACAACTTTTACTTCTTCAATGTCCATGAACATAGGATATAACACAGAGCAGGACAGCAGCAGCCTTGTGCTTGCACACACTTCTTACAGGTGTGCCCTCCAAACACACCTGCAGGTCTTCTCAACTCCATTACTTGGCTCTCTCATTCTGAACCACTCTGCAGCTGAATAGTATTAAATATTTTTAAGAACTAGGCTTATCCTTTTTTTAAAATGCTCTAATTCATATTTTCTCTTTGCTAAATTCCAGGAGTAGCAGCATCAAAAACTCCAGAGCTGGTACTGAATTTCCAGCCTCCTTGTGGTCTTCTGACCAGCATGGATGAGGGATGAGACAACTGCCAAGGAAAAGTGACAGTTCATTCATTAAGCCCAGCTCAGGATGCAAATATGCTGGCAACGGCATTTTTCTTTTTCTTTCTTTTTTTTTCTCCTCTGTTTATTGTTTTATTTGTGTTTTGTTTGTTAGTTTATTTTTCCCTTTAGCTCCTGTTGTTTGCTTGGCCTGCCTGGCCAGCCCAGACTGGGTTATCTTTTCTGGGATGTGGAGGGAATGCAATTACACCAACAGCTGCTCGGTATTTGATGAGCAGCAGCCAAAGTTAGCCAGGAGGGTCAAGGCAGTGTGAAGCTGAGGGGAGATAATGTGCACTTGCAAATTTTACTTACGTTCTCCACCAGTTTAAATTACTTTTAATGAAACATTAACAGGAGATTTGACAAATGACCCCCTGAGACTAAAACTTTCACAGGGAACTTGCAGTGAAATTAAATTAATAGGCAAATTTCCAGCATGCAGTTTTTGCTGTTAAACCAAAATCTTTTTACCACTTAATTTCTCCTTATTATCTTATTATATTATGCTCAAATCATTTTCCCCTGTGCAAATAAAACCTATTATTTACTCCCTCTTACTTATTAATGTCAGAATGTCTCTGCACCAATTCCTTTCAGGAAACTGAATGTCCTTCGAAAGGTATCTCCAAGATCTTGTCTAGCACCAATAAAACTAAGTAATATTTTTCACAAATGTTCAACACAGTAAGACTTTTCTTTTGTGCTTTGCATCAGTTAAACTTCTGGTACATTTTCCTCCTGGAATAAACATTTTGAATGAAGAGGCTATAGCTGCTGTTTTTATGTGAGGGGAAAAAAAATAAAAAAGGAAAAATTCACTTAACTCCTCCCTGGATTAAGGGTTGTCCCATATTTCTACAGCACATGACATGGTAATTATGAGCTATGGATTTGGCTCCTTTAGATGGGATTGGAAGAGTGATTTCTGGATGACAACAAAACACATCCCAGACACTGAGGCATAGCACACAGTAACATGCTGTTTTCATTCTTATTCTTTTAAACCCAACTATATTCAATGGACTTAGTGGTATTTTAGGCTTACACACCCCCACTGAGATTAGGGACACAAATTAAATTACACAGGTCACATACACCTGTTTAAATAGAATCATTTAGGCTGGAAAAGATCCCTAAAATCATGGAGTCCAGCTATTAACTCAGCACTGCCAATTCCATATATGATAGAAACATCAAAAAACAGAATAGTAACCCTTTAAAATTATAGAGCATAAATATTATTTTCAAAATCCAAACTAAGATATGAGGGGAAATCCTACAAAACAATACAGAAAATTAATTTCTGACTTCATCCAAAGGCTTTGAAAGCAAACCCTTCAGAAGGCTACCCGGGTTTGCAGGATGAAGAGCTCACAGTGCTCAGAATAGCAAAGCAAGTGCTGAGGGCAGCAAGGGAAAACAGGGACCATATTCCTTCCCCTTTGGGTATATTTAGCACAACAACTTTAAGGCCCACAGGACTAAGGACACAGCATACATTCCCCTACACAGGTACCTTAAATTTCAGCTGTTACACAGAATCTTCTTAACTCTCACTCAACCTGGATTGCTGAAATCCAACTTCAGTGATTTTTATCTACAAAATCATAGTCACATAGAACTTTCAAATGAAAAATAACAGATTACACCTGCTCCCTTAGTTTGGCTTTTCTTGAAGTCTGGTGAGTTAATTTAACTGCACCAAGTATATCCTAAGTATGATTTCATTCATAATTAAAACACTGAGGAAACATCCTATCTTAAGAACTGAAAAATTCTAAGCAAAATACATATTTATAGTCATGTGCCAAACCATACAGCACAGCTCATTATCACCTTTATGTAGCTTAAATTAATTTTCTCTCTGAAGACAGGAGAGAACCTGATGAAGCCCCAAAAGGGTTGGTGTAAAAGCTAATGTATAAAACTGTAATCTTAAAACATTTCTCATATTTCTTTCTTGGAGCTAGACCTTAATAAGTCACAGAGAGATGATATTTTGTGGGATCTGCACAGTTGCCTTGCAAATACAATTAAGGAGAAAATATAAGTATTAACTAATGCAAACATTTGTGCACATACACTAAGTCCACAGCGTTCATCTTAAACTAACCTGAATTTTGCAAGTAACAAGAGCTCGTTTTCCTTTACCAGCTCATTCTGGCCATTTTAGGCCAATTGTTCAAATAAACTAACGCAATATATGGACAGTAAATCTAGCACTGGCACTAGAGCATGTTTTTCTACTGTAAAGAAGTTTTCTGAAAATTCAGTCTGACACCCTCATTCAGGAAATTCTAACATTTGCAAAAGAAAATGTCTAAGAACAAAAACTACACCTGCAGTCTGTCTTCCGCAGCATCTCTGACAGCACAGAGAAGGCAGACTGCTACAGGGAACTTAAGGAGAAATTCTTATTAGGCCACGAAGTCAGTGAAATTCACCTGGGAACTAACCCAGAAGCTTTGCTGACCAATGAAACCAAAGATTTTCCCATGACATGGCATCAACTTCATAGAGAAAATCCCACTAAACCATATGGCGTTGACATTAAGCAAGGAAATTCCTAATAGTCCAAGAATTACACACACAGTTGCCATAATCTCCTCCTCTTTCATGGCACATCAGCAACCAAAGAGTCCATCCTTCTGACTACCATTTGGCAGTGTTTTGAAGAACAAAGGTAGAGAAAGTGTTCCTGTTTGATTTAATTAACAAACCGTTTCTGCTCCCTCAAACATCTGTGTTCTGGCTGACCCACTTAAATATATGAATGAAACAGCTGAGCTGCTTCCTTTAGAAAGAATAATCCTGTGTTCTGTACTAAGGCTCCTCCTATGGCACTAATACAACAAATATCCCATAGTTATTAAACTGAGGGTTGTATTCCCTTATGCGAGAAATAACCATTCTTGAACACTGACTTCCTTATACACCAAATTTTGCCGTTCTTTAATGCAAATTCATTGTCAGGGTCAATTCACCAGAAAATAAAATGAGCTGAGTTCTAGGTTGTTCCAAGATGAAAGAGAACACAATCTCACTGTGTGTGCTGATTGCCAGGACTAAATTGGATGTCTCAGTGTCCATTTTGGCTTTAAAACAAAAATAATGTCAGATTCTTTCACTGTAATGGCTGAACGTGGGTTCTGCTTTATCTCAGCACCAGAAACCTCCCTGAGGTCAGTAAGGGGCTTTGCTGCAGTGTGCTCTCAGATTTCTTTCACCAGGGCTCTCGGAGCATGTTGCTATTTTCTATTACAACAAGAACTGAGATTGCCTCTGCAGCCAATTATGTGTGTTCAAAGGGAGCAAGAGCTGCAGGAATGCCTCATTTGATGGTAGAACATGTTGTAATTAGGTTTTCAGCCCTAATCACTGAGAAGGATAAAACCTTCCTTTGCAACTTATTAAATACCACTATCAACAAACAACATTTGTTGCATAAGTTAATTCTTGCGATTGACACTGGTTCAGGTTTTTTGTTTGATTTTTTTTTTTTTTTTGGTGAAGCAGAATTCCATATATATGGAATTCAGTGAATTAAGTCCTGGAGAGCACTGCATAAATGTTCACTTTTCCAACAAGCAGCTCTGTTTGGCTGGTCGTGGCCCGTTGACAGACAGCTTATTCTACCAAGTCCAGAACAAAGTTCCTGGTTAAGATTAGCCCATTAATCCCTTATATTTCCTCTATACCTGCCTCCATTCTGGAAAGGGAAACAGAGGTCAAAAAAAGAAATATCTTGATAACATTCATCTCTATTACTAGTAACAGCTATAAGAAAACCCTGCAATTTTCCAGGAGACTCTGCAAGTTTTACATCTTGTAGATGTGCTACAATTCAAGAGTATAAAAGCATTTCTTATGACATTAAAAAACTCTACAGGGGAATTCATTCTGATTTCCACTCTCTTTGACCATGTAATAATTTAAGTGTAGGCAATAAATTTGTCTTGGAATAAATTCCCCGAATCTGCTGTTCTGAAAATGATCAAACAAAATGTTTCAGCTTCATCATCAGATCCTTTCAGTTTTTCCTAAATTGACAGTCTACTACTGAAAGGGAGAGACTCATGAAAAAAAGGTTATGCTTCAACAACAGAGGTTTTTCCAAAAGGAAAATCACAGAAAAAGTTATACTAGCTCTCCCTAGAGGCAAGATGGAATGCACTTGTGAAAAACAATCTTCACCAGTGGTAGGGAAACAACTAATCAATGAGCTCTGTCCTGCTCCAGATTTTCTGTTAAATACATCATTAGTACCTGCTCTAAATAGGAAACTAATCAAGAAAAAGTTGCCGGCTTTTTTTTTTCCTTTTTTCTTTTTGTCTCCATAAAGGAAATTCAGTCATAAAGCTGTGCCAGATTTCCCTTTTCCTGTAGAGAACACTTTTCTGGACAGCACAACCAGCATCAGGCAGAGCCCTGAGAGCAGCCTGGAGGAGCCAAAGCAGCACCAAGTGAAGAGGATGTGGAAATTCAGAGGGACTCCTCCTCTGAGGAGCAGCGCTGATGTAAAGGTCAGCTCCAAAGGAACAAGTACTTGTCAGTGAAATGGAGCCACAGCCAGAAGACCCAGTTATAGCAGCATATAAACCCTTTTAACTTTCACCCGCAGCTCCTGATGTTGCCCGTAAGAAGAAC